>JAYKXP010000080.1:0-262206 GCA_037176845.1 Paramarasmius palmivorus | reverse complement strand
TTAGGCACCCAAAATACACTTTCCTACTATGAAAGAACATTTTTTGAACACATCTGTATGTTGCTACATAAAAAATACATAAAAAATCGCATTTTTAGGGGTTTTTTTGTACTGGAGCATGGGGATTGCTCCTAAAATCACCAAAAATGAATGAGAGACCGTTCACTATGCATAGAACAGGGATATCAATTGCCTCCATGAATCCCATGACAGGAACTCATATGCCAGATGCATCAATTCTTGCACAATTACAGAAAACATGTACTATGGATGTAGTATTGCAGGGATTGATCTGGGGGCTTGGGGAACCTCAAAATCGAATTCAGGATGAAAAATCAGTCAAGAATATATCCAGGGTTGAAGGAAATCCATCCACAATTTGACTTCAATATGCATTACAACCAAGTTAAACTGCACAAGTTATATGGTAGCAATATATGTGTACTAGACTAGAAGCATAAACAATCTTGTCAAGATTACATATCTCAAGCTACTGTGATTGGATTCCTTTCAACCCTGGATATATTCTTGACTGATTTTTCATCCTGAATTCGATTTTGAGGTTCCCCAAGCCCCCAGATCAATCCCTGCAATACTACATCCATAGTACATGTTTTCTGTAATTGTGCAAGAATTGATGCATCTGGCATATGAGTTCCTGTCATGGGATTCATGGAGGCAATTGATATCCCTGTTCTATGCATAGTGAACGGTCTCTCATTCATTTTTGGTGATTTTAGGAGCAATCCCCATGCTCCAGTACAAAAAAACCCCTAAAAATGCGATTTTTTATGTATTTTTTATGTAGCAACATACAGATGTGTTCAAAAAATGTTCTTTCATAGTAGGAAAGTGTATTTTGGGTGCCTGAACTCGATTCTGAACTCACCTTGGTGCTGGGATGCTTCCCTGAGATGCTATTCATCTACTACTGCCTGTGTTACATAACTGTACAATACATTGGATTGAACAAGGTGTTGCACATACAGGAGTGCTTGGGCAGCTATGTAGCTGTCATCTATACATATTAAAGTGGGTTATGAACAAGAATTAGCTCATCCCAATCATTCCCTGTGGTGTAGTATTATTAATGTCCAAAAAAAGCGAATTTAGCTGTAATAAATCTGGAAAAATAGGCAGCTCTCCAGGATTGTAAACCAGGCAAGGGGACATATATATCATCTCTGATCTACAATATCTAAGCCCCAGCTGCACTACATCCCATCCTGTAATTTTATTCCCCTAATTTCGGAGATTTTCAGTATTTTTGATATTTAAGCACCATTATCCCACTAATCTATGTACTATTTGGTGTGCCCAGGCTTGTATTTGATGTATCTAGGTCCTCCAACTTACCTCATGTCAATATCTGGCCTGTAGCCCAAGATCCAATAGGCCATTTTCCTGAATTACCATATTTGGACCGCTTTTTTTGCATTCCCCTGCCCCCCAATTGCAGGGGCATGCTTTTAGAACATATTAGAACATATTCCCTCAAAAATGCGTTTTTTATAGCCCCCCAGCATGCCCCAATAGCCCCCCAATGATTTGATTCCAGGTGGAAAATAGTGAGGTAAGGCCACCTTCCATTTTGGGAAGCCAAAAGCGGAGTAGGGAGGCATCAGGAGGCATGCCAAATGGTGTCAGGAAGTGTGGGAATAATTTTCCTGTCAAAAAAGCGCCCAAAAAGCGCCCTGTTATAGCTTTTCTAGGTTTTGATAGCCCTCTTTCCTAATTTGGAAGTCAAAAAAGCGCACCATTTGAGACCTACAGTATATAATGGAAAATATACTTGATTTATCCCATAAAAGACATTAGATATTGCCCTTTATCACTGAGACTAGTGCCAAAAGCTTACCCAGGATGAGCCCAGGGACTTTGCAAAGTGACTCTGGCACATTACCCAGGGACTTTGCAAAGGACTAGCAGGATCGGCTGATGACGAGGAACACCGGTCAGAACGCGCTCGCGCGCAAGATGATCGGCTGCCGTTAATCAGAGATTGGCTATCTAGGCCTAACTCCGCGTCGATCAGGAACCTGACCGAAACAGAAAAGTCCAAGATTAACAAAGAGGCATCTAAGTTCTTTGTGGATAAGATGACGGCTGTCCTCGAGTGGTTAGAGAAGAAATATGGGATACGAGGGATTCGAATCTCTCCATATAACTCTAAGGCAAATGGTAAAATCGAACGAGCACACTTTGACATTCGCGAGGCGTTAGCGAAAGCTTGCAGCGATGACCTGAAGCAGTGGTATCAATTCCTGAAACCAGTCCTATGGGCAGACCGAGTAACAGTACGCAAGGGTTTAGGGTGTTCACCTTACTTCCTCGTAACGGGTACAGAACCTGTGTTACCGCTCGACATAGTTGAATCGACTTGGCTAGTAAGGATGCCTGGACGAGTTCTTACTCACGAGGAACTTTTGGGCTACCGCGCGCAGGCTCTAGCTAAGCATAGGGTGCATGTAGAACATATGATGGCCAGAATAGACGAAAACAAGATGAAAGCTCTAAAGAAATTTGAGAAAGATCATCGTTTCCAGATCAGAGACTATAACTTTGCTCCGGGAACGTTGGTACAAGTCAGAAATACCACTATTGAATCGAGTCTAGATCGTAAAATGTATCCTCGCTACCTAGGACCTTTAATAGTCATACGACGAACAAAAGGAGGATCCTATATTGTAGCTGAGATAGATGGTACGGTACTGAAAGGCAAAGTTGGCGCGTTCCGCGTGCTACCTCATATCGCTCATTATAAACCCATAGCGCTGCCCAAAGATACAGCTGATTCTGTAAAATTTTTGCAAAAGTACCAGACAGTTATCAGAACGACTTTTGTAATGCTACAGGATAACGACTTTTGCAAAAGTAAGGGACAAGTAGTCAAGGCAGATATGAGTACTGTCCGCTTTGGGTGCTTCCAAATTGGGAAGGATCATTCCCACACCTTCTGGAAAAAGAACAGGCCGCTTTTTTGAGATCTGGAGATGTTCCCACACTGCTTTTGGCATCCCAAAATGGAAGGTGCTCTTTCCATGATGTAACAGTGCGCTTTTTGGGCGCTTTTTTTGCGGAAAAATTATTCCCACACCTCCTGACATCATCTGGGTGCCTCCCTACTCCGCTTTTGGCTTCCCAAAATGGAAGGTGGCCTTACCTCATCATTTTCCACCTGGAATCAATGCATTGGGGGGCTATTGGGGCATGCTGGGGGGCTATAAAAATCGCATTTTTGAGGGAATATGTTCTAATATGTTCCAAAAGCATGCCCCTGCAATTGGGGGGCAGGGGAATGCAAAAAAAGCGGTCCAAATATGGTAATTCAGGAAAATGGCCTATTGGATCTTGGGCTACAAGCCAGATATTGACATGGGGTAAGTTGGAGGACCTAGATACATTAAATATAAGCCTGGGGACACTAAATAGTACATAGATTAGTGGGATAATGGTGCTTACATATCAAAAATACTGAAAATCTCCGAAATTGGGGGAATAAAATTACAGGATGGGATGTAGTGCAGCTGGGGCTTAGATATTGTGAATCAGAGATGATATATATGTCCCCTTGCCTGGTTTACAATCCTGGAGAGCTGCCTATTTTTCCAGATTTACTACAGCTAAATTCGCTTTTTTTGGACATAGGTAATACTATACCACAGGGAATGATTGGAATGGGCTAATTCTTGTTCATAACCCACTTTAGGGTGTAGAGATGACGAATATATACTTGCCCAAGCACTCCTGTATGTGCAACACCTTGTTTAATCCAATGTATTGTACAGTTATGTAACACAGGCAGTAGTAGATGAATAGCACCTCAGGGAAGCATTCCAGCACCAAGGGGAGTTCATAATCGAGTTCAGGCACCCAAAATACACTTTCCTACCATGAAAGCACATTTTTTGAATACATCTGTATGTTGCTACACAAAAAATACATAAAAAAATCGCATTTTTAGGGGTTTTTTTGTACTGGAGCATGGGGATTGCTCCTAAAATCACCAAAAATGAATGAGAGACCGTTCACTATGCATAGAACAGGAATATCAATTGCCTCCATGAATCCCATGACAGGAACTCATATGCCAGATGCATCAATTTCTGCACAATTACAGAAAACATGTACTATGGATGTAGTATTGCAGGGATTGATCTGGGGGCTTGGGGAACCTCAAAATCGAATTCAGGATGAAAAATCAGTCAAGAATATATCCAGGGTTGAAAGGAATCCAATCACAGTAGCTTGAGATATGTATCTGACAAGTTTTATGCTTCTAGTTAACATATATTGCACATATACTTGTGCATTTAACTTGTTGTATGCATATTGAAGTCAATTGTGGATGGATTTCCTTCAACCCTGGATATATTCTTGACTGATTTTTCATCCTGAATTCGATTTTGAGGTTCCCCAAGCCCCCAGATCAATCCCTGCAATACTACATCCATAGTACATGTTTTCTGTAATTGTGCAGAAATTGATGCATCTGGCATATGAGTTCCTGTCATGGGATTCATGGAGGCAATTGATATTCCTGTTCTATGCATAGTGAACGGTCTCTCATTCATTTTTGGTGATTTTAGGAGCAATCCCCATGCTCCAGTACAAAAAAACCCCTAAAAATGCGATTTTTTTATGTATTTTTTGTGTAGCAACATACAGATGTATTCAAAAAATGTGCTTTCATGGTAGGAAAGTGTATTTTGGGTGCCTGAACTCGATTATGAACTCCCCTTGGTGCTGGAATGCTTCCCTGAGGTGCTATTCATCTACTACTGCCTGTGTTACATAACTGTACAATACATTGGATTAAACAAGGTGTTGCACATACAGGAGTGCTTGGGCAAGTATATATTCGTCATCTCTACACCCTAAAGTGGGTTATGAACAAGAATTAGCCCATTCCAATCATTCCCTGTGGTATAGTATTACCTATGTCCAAAAAAAGCGAATTTAGCTGTAGTAAATCTGGAAAAATAGGCAGCTCTCCAGGATTGTAAACCAGGCAAGGGGACATATATATCATCTCTGATTCACAATATCTAAGCCCCAGGTGCACTACATCCCATCCTGTAATTTTATTCCCCCAATTTCGGAGATTTTCAGTATTTTTGATATGTAAGCACCATTATCCCACTAATCTATGTACTATTTAGTGTCCCCAGGCTTATATTTAATGTATCTAGGTCCTCCAACTTACCCCATGTCAATATCTGGCTTGTAGCCCAAGATCCAATAGGCCATTTTCCTGAATTACCATATTTGGACCGCTTTTTTTGCATTCCCCTGCCCCCCAATTGCAGGGGCATGCTTTTGGAACATATTAGAACATATTCCCTCAAAAATGCGATTTTTATAGCCCCCCAGCATGCCCCAATAGCCCCCCAATGCATTGATTCCAGGTGGAAAATGATGAGGTAAGGCCACCTTCCATTTTGGGAAGCCAAAAGCGGAGTAGGGAGGCACCCAGATGATGTCAGGAGGTGTGGGAATAATTTTTCCGCAAAAAAAGCGCCCAAAAAGCGCACTGTTACATCATGGAAAGAGCACCTTCCATTTTGGGATGCCAAAAGCAGTGTGGGAACATCTCCAGATCTCAAAAAAGCGGCCTGTTCTTTTTCCAGAAGGTGTGGGAATGATCCTTCCCAATTTGGAAGCACCCAAAGCGGACAGTACTCATATCTGCCTTGACTACTTGTCCCTTACTTTTGCAAAAGTCGTTATCCTGTAGCATTACAAAAGTTGTTCTGATAACTGTCTGGTACTTTTGCAAAAGTATTACCACTTCTGGTGATAGCGAAACACACGGTTATATGTCCTGAGCACGTCCTCGCTGACTTGCAGCCCTATGCTCTGGTGTCTCTTTACTAGACGGTCCAACGTTGTAGTCGATCCTCGTCCTTCCTTAAAGCCAATTTCCTCTTTAACGTCCTCAATAAACTTTTCATATGAGTCTCCGCGCGAGCTATCCCAGCCCACACAGGTCTTTCTCAAGTCATATTCCATCTGTCTGATAGCTATGTATATCTTCGCTTCATCTAGGGTAACACCACCTTCGAGGAACATCAGATCTAGGTCTTCCTCCCACTGTTCAAACTTTTCCGCGCGGCTTCCTTCGAGCAAGCTCGCAGGTCGCTTTACTTTACTCAGCTTGTCAGCTTTAATCTGATTTACGCCGTCCTCGGAGAGGTCTCGCCATGATTCTCGCAAAGTAGGTGCATCAGCCATCTTTGTACGAGGAATAGCAGGTTTTTCTCTATAGATTCTTGTTCTAATGGATTTGTGCGAAAAAGGATTCCGAGGAGTCTTCTTTTTCTGTAACTCGCGAGCGAGTTTTGTGAGAGCTACTCTCAAGTTTGTGGTAAATTCTAAGTGTTCCTCTTGCTGCTCGCGGAGCTCCTCGTAGGCTGCTACCGACGCGCGTAGTCTAGTGACTTCAAGAAGTTCGTCTAGTGGTAACGGAGTATGAAACTCGTCGTCACTATCCAGATTTCTAGGGGGTGTAGGTACTGTTCCTACTGTTCTAGCTTTGCGGGGTCTAGGTGGAAAATCTAGAATGCGTTCCCCGGCTTGTTGAGAGTTTCTAGTAGTACGAGGCTTCGATTCTTGTGGAATCTTGTCTTTGTCCTAGAGATAGTCTCTTTTGGGTTGAACTAGGTTTACAGCCTAATTCAGGAAGTATATGAAAGTGTGGGCTATATAGCCTATGAAGCAAAATGTGTACTAATAAATGTAGAGCTCGCTCGGAGCGCTAGTAAGATTTCTTGTTATCTAGAACCACCCCTCGCGATGGGCTCCAAATGTGAGGCTTATAAAACGCTTGTGAGCGAGCAAAATAATATGCCAAGTTGTGCGAGCGGGGTTCGACGTTGTCAAAGGATCCGTACAATCGACACAAGAAATCAACTAGCACACTAGTTGAACGTCTACAAATCACTAGGACACAAGGGAAGTGTACGAGCGATGAATGAAACAATGTAATATGATAATATAGTCTCGATATGATCAAGACAACGCGAGCCAACCTATAAACCTATCTATAACTATTCCTATACGTTCCTATGACGCAAAATAACCTATCGAACCCAACAAGGGTAAAGACCTATTGTTCCTATGAAGGCTATGGTTACACTAGTCGAACTAGCACGACAACCAAAGGCACTGATTACACTAGTCGAACTAGCACGACAATCAGGCCACCTATAAGCTAGTGGGGCTCCACACTAAGCTTTAACAATCACTGGTGGGGCTCCACACCAAGTGAAAAGGGATCTAGTGGGGCTCCACACTAGTCCTGAAACAATCAATCCTATCCAAAGAGTCTAGATGAACTAGCTCTGTCCTATGGGTATCTCAAAGTTCTAAATTTCACGACTCTAGTTCAATATAGAGAAGGGCTTTTCAAGGTTTTATTTTCTAAGTTATTTTCTAAGCACACGTCGCCTCTATGGTCAACAATAGAAGACAAGAACTCTGCTATTGGTGCACTAGGGCTACATATATAGTGGGGTAATTGCTTGAGAGCTCCCTAGGGGAAACCCTGCTGCTTATATACCCGCGAGCGTACATATTTTACATATAAGTGAAAGTGGACACGATAAAGTAATAGTAACTATGCCAGAAATGAGAACGAGGAGAGGATTCTGTCCATATGAAGTAAGTATCTACCAGAAAAGGAAGGTTTGGATATATATTGGTCGGAATTCGACATTATTTTGCAGGACTGCGAGTCATATTACTTTTTGGTTGCTAGGAAGTGGCACGCGGAGGCGCTGTTCCGCATGGTGCGTTTCAGATATTGGTGCTAGGTCATAGTTATTCCGCTCGGAACTTGCTAGGAGTCCGATCTCGACCGAAACGCTTCGGATTCGTATCCGAGGAAGGTAGGCTCTATGCCCTTGTAGTTCTATATTATATTTTCTATGTCCTAGGACAGTCCTGGCACAGAATCCTATCTGTTTCCTTGTTATAGGACTATATGTCCCTCACTAGTGTCTGTACTAGCAGTAGGAATCCCAACTCGAAGCTCGAGGGATATTCCGATCGATATGTGAAAGCTGTTAAGCCCCCATATGGTCCTCGTATCGATGACCCGGTTACTCGGACATTTCTAATTCTGGTAACTCTGCTCTTGAAGGTGACTCGCACCTCCAGCTTCTACCGTATTTGGTATATAGCTCTGATTTGTCCCCTAGGGTCCTTCTACGCTGTGGTAGTTGGTCCGCGTTCACTATCCCATCTCATATGTCCCATAGCGCGAGTGTAGTGTAGCCATATGACCTACTAGGAAGTCTACCATGTACAGTAGCATGTCCTCGTAAGTTTCCAGCCTGGTAATAGAGTATAGATACGGTCTACAGGTTTCGACGCGTATCCTAGCGCAATCATATAGGGCTAACGACGACATCAACGTCTATGCGCGCGCAGCTAGTATTCACTACGCAGTGCATGCCTATCTTATTCTTTGTCATATGCGCACTACTAGGTTCCTAGTAGTGCTACCAAGTCCATATAGTACTTAGTACGATGTACTAGTGCGATTCTGAATGCAACAATTAGTGTCAAAATGACTGTTTCTCAGCGATTTCGTTCTGGTACCCTCACACCAGCTTCCCAAACTCATCAACAGAAACCTCACCCATGTCACCATCACTATCATTGTCAACAACTCGGCCCTTGAACACCTTTCCTCTCTCCCTGATTTGAAATACCTTCAAATCCGAGCTCTCTCAGCCACCGACTGCACCTACAAACCCCACAACATTCACATCGTTTTCAACAAGCTCCAGATTTTGACTTGCAGGAACCCCTGAAATCAAAAGGGTGATATTCAGATGCTGTATCATGCCTCACCTGCAGCAATTGGAGATGATAGATGGATACACTCCTCTGCTTCCACCAACAGAGATTACAGCAAGCTGGTTGAGGGTTGGGATGAACCTGGAACACGTGACCATGGCTCTGGTCAAAGTTCATGGTGACCAAGAGAGGTATGAAGCCATACTGGACAAGTTTATGGTGACTCTCCATAGTGCAGTGTTTGTAATAGGCACATTACAGCTGGAGGATGGTCAGGTATCTGCTTCAAATTTGAGGAAACTCAAGTGCATAGCAGGTATCACTTTTAGATGGGGAATGAAGCTGCAGAATCTACGAGTGTTGGACCGCTACACTATGGTGAATCTCCAAGAGCTCACTGTGGATGTAACATTTAGCCCATCTGAAGTTCTTTGAGGACTATAGCTCTGGGATTGCAAGATTACCAAGCTCATATATGTGAGGAACCTCAATGCTGAGGAATGTCATATAGTATTAGTTCTATGGAGTTGGAGAGGCTAAGAGAGCTACATGTTGTGTGCTATGCAGGAGACTTCTTGATGAAGGAGCTATATTGGGGCTGGGGTGGAGTCCTTCCTATAAGGGACTTACAGTTAGTTATACCATACATAAGGAACTGGATGTGGTGTCAGGAGAGCGTTGTGGTAAGGGAGCAGAAGAGACTTCAGAGCAATTTCTCTCTCATTATTAAATGTTGTTCTGATGAAATTATGGATAAAGACTTGGACCTATAGTAGATAGACTAAAGATCAAGTAGCTATTTTTGTCTACAAAACACTCTCAATATAAAATGTTGTTTGAATAAAATTAACAATAAGCAGTTAGTTAAAGCTACAAATGTACAAGAGATCAGGGCTATAGTTATATACAGCACCTAATGAAAATTTGACTAATTGGCTTACTAATAGGTGCTTCATTTATGATTTACTAATTGGGTTTATAAAGGTGCTTAACAATGGGTGCTTAACAATAGGCACTTCAGATATCAGACTTTGGACTTATTGATCGGTGGATCATTGGAGGCTCTCTTAACATCTGAATTTTTTGGCTGGAACTTGGTGATAAAGAACAAATTCTCATTTCATGTCAAATTCATAAATGGTTCCACTATCAACATAGTCCTCACTATGACATCCACTACACCAAACCCCTTCTCCCATCCTCTATTGTTCTAAATACCTTGCTTCACAGCCATCTATATGAACATTGTAACAGCCACACATATGATCATGCTCTTTCCCCATACCACCTTGGAAAGATGTGTATCTATTGACTTTACACAGCCACAAGGGTCTGAAACTTTGCTAGTGTTGTCATTTTTCAGGGGGGAGCCATTAAAGGTCAATCCTCCACTGACTGCATTGGACATCTTGTTACCTGAATCAGAGATCAACATTATATCTTGTGGTCTTCTAGCACTACTGTCTCTGTATGTGGAGCTGCCACTCATATCTTTGCCATACAGTGCAGACTTACCTGGGAGCATGGAGGTCATGGCTACAGCTTCACTGCAAATATCCTTCAACACCTCCAACTTCACCTCCATCAACACTGTCCCATACAAACATCTGTCTTTGCATCAGTCATATGTTTTGGTACCTATTGTGTTGGATGTGTTGTCTTGACCATGCAAAGGCTTTGTTGATGAGCACACTCTCACTGATGACAATGACAGTATTATTGCTGCCAGCAACAGTCAGGACTTGTTGTTTATGTCCACTGTGGACAAAGCCCTGGAGGAAATATTAAGCCTCAGGTCTTGTTACAGACACAACACAGATGTTATTACTGCCAATGTTGGTATCTGGTGTGGATATGGCTTCTCTATTTCAGCAGGTCTTGCACTGTCAGCAGCAGTGGCAAGTGTAGCGTTCACTGCATTGAACAGCCTTCCATCTGTGCCAGCAAATCAACTTCAAGTGAGTGTCTGTTTAAATTTTTGAGTACCTTTCAATTGACATTTGATTTAGATCAAATTTGTTCTTGCTTGTAGACCAGCACTCAGGAGGAGAGTCTGGACTTCTCTTTCAGTGTCCTTCCAACATGATTGTGACCAAGACAGACAGCACAATCACATCATCGTGGGATCAGATGGAATCACAATAAGCATTCATATTGGTAAGAGCCCCTTGCAAACTTGCTTCACGTGTACTGCTAATTGAGTGACTAGATGGATTCATTGCAAGTCCTAACATCGAGATCAATTTGTGATTGATTTCTTTGAAACAACGTGCTTTTCTTGATTCCTTTTTCAATAATGTACCTGCTTCAAATGTACATAAGTAGCTTCTGGAAAATGACTACCACCATCGGCCACTACTGAGTGCTCCTAGCAACAAGGTTCATGCACAGTTTTAACTTGGTTTTAATGACTAATTTCCTCATGGTCATTTTAGACCTGACAAACTGAGTTATTGGCTCATACCAGGTCTTTAGTACAAGTTAAAGCAGCCATGTAGCATCTAATTTAATCTGACAGGCTCCTGCACAGAAAAGGAAAGAACATCTGGCCCTCTTGAAGCTTTCACATGGTGCATCCGGCATGATGCTGTGAGCCGCTGTTTCTCTTCACATCTGCATAGACTAGTGATGACTCTGAGCTGCCCTTTGTGAACAACAGCATGCTTAAGGTACACTTCTTCCTCGGAGGTAACCTCTAGAATTACACAATCAGTTCACCTCTTCTTATAAAAGTATTGTGTTTGCGGTTTGGTGGCTCACACACTCCTGCCCACCTCAGTTGCAATTGTTCACCCTTTGTTGATTCAGAAATGGACTATGTACCTGACTTCAAAGAACCCAAGGTTTTTGCCTTGGCCCATGCACTCACTGGCATCATAGATGCATCTTGGACTAGTATGTTGTTCTTGCCTTACTGGTGGAAATTTGTGCTGTGCACAAGAAACACTAAGAGAGGAAGGAGGGAGGATCACAAGGTGCAAATCACTAGGTAAAGGTCTGTGATTTGCGGCATGGAGGCTACTATGTAGTAGCACAGAGGAAAGAAAGAAGATGTGTATGTAAGCTATCTATATCCCTCTAATGTCAGGCGTCAGTAGGGGTGCCAACGGGTCGGCTGGCTCCCCAGCTAAGCCGGTTTGTAGTGGCTAAGCACTGGGCCAGTTCACGGTAACGGTTCAGCTGCAGCCGATACCATGAACCAGTTCAATTCCGGCCAAAGCGGTTAAACCATTTGTTAGCCACAAGGTTTTAGGTATGAAAAATGTACTGTAAATTAATTAGTAGATAGATGATACAATTAGCTAGACATATATGAATATATTGATCCTACGATGATACAAGGTACAGTGTGAAAATATGCAACAACAACAGTGCTAAAATGATACATGGTCACCCATACTCATTTATTTGTTACCTCTCCCTATTTCACTGTCATGTATTTAGACTTTGTGGTGCCGCCTAAAGTAGATCTTTATTTGTGTATGTTGTTTTGGTTGGGAAAGGCTCCCTTTCCCACTGAAAACAACATGTACAAACAAAATCTTGGCCTATGTGATATATTCCTTGGGCCAAGCGGCCTGGTGTTGCTAATCACTGAGGATGAAAAACACATCTTTGGACAATTGGCAGTCCTTTTATCGGTCAGTCTGTGCACTGGCTAGGAACTGCTGGGTAATATTCAGTCTGGCACTTGTACCCACGCACTTTTACAGACATGTGCCGTAACTCTATATAATTTTCAATTCACTCATGTAGCCATTGTTGGGGATTGAATTTTTTGGTTGTATGTGCATATCTCAGTGAGGTATAGTACTCCTAGTGTAATGATCATTGATGTATTCAACCCCTCTTGAACCTCAGGGTACTTAAAGTGGTTTACAATCTCCAACAGTGTAAATAAGGGGTTGAGCCGTTGGCTTAGCTGGTTTGAACTGGTTTGATGCTGAGCGGTTAAGCACATTAACGGCCCCAGGCCATGAGCCGTCACAAGGCTCACGGTTCAAACCGGGCACAACTGTAGCCGACCTGTTGGCATCACTAGGTGTCAGTCAGGGCGCTAAATGCAAGTGGGCTTGCACTCTCCCCCATCCATGAAGAAGAGCACCACTAATGAAAAAGAGAGAGAAAGGTCAGTGGGGATGAGATTCAAGCCAAACATCAAGCGCAGCACATTCATTGAGTTCTTTTCCTAGAAGTCATTTGTCATCTTCCAGGCTGAAACCAGTCCAGCAAACAAGGTACTGCCAACCACGGCCACATTTATGCTTGTCTAAGATACGATCAATAAAGAACTCTTCTACACCATTCTTGGTCACAATGGGGCCTGGCTTCGAATAAGATCTTTGTGGGAAGAGGATGTCATCATTCGGTGTCCAAGGTTTAAGATGTGACAAATGGAAAGTGACACAGGCATTCTTGTGTGCATGAGGCATGGACAATGTATATGTAGACAGTTCTGGATGGGCCTTCGCCACCACATATGGACCATCAAATTGAGACACAAATTTTGCAACTCAATGCTTATCCTTTTGGAGGTAATCACAGCATCTATTTTTCGTTGCTAGCCATACCTTATCGCCAGCCACGAAGCAGCAGTCCTGTGAATGGTGCTTATTGATCTAGTGTGCCTGATCAACCTTCGCACATAACAAGGAATCCTGTGCATCCATTGTATCAATTCTGAGCTGCTCAATAACATCAGCAGCAGACCTAGCATCGCCACTGAGGTTGTCAGAACCTGTGAGGGGAGGCATCACATGCAGTGACCTTCCCAGATGAAGTTGGAAGCCTGAGAAACCAGTAGGGTTGTTAGCAGTGTTCATCAAAGCAAACTGAATACACGGTAACACTCGAACCCATCCATGCTGGGCTCAGTCGACATAGAAACGAATTGATTGTACAACAGACTTGTTAGAACACTCACTTGACCCATCCGTCTCAGGATGGAATGACAAAGAAAGAGCCAAGCAGACACCGGAAAGCCGTTGTAATGTCTTCCAAAAGGTGCTGATCCAAAGTTTATCATGGTCCACCACAATTTCAGCTGGTAGACCGTTTTCGCAGTACCAGTTGTCAAAGAACAATGCAGCTGCCTCTTTCGCCAAGATCATTGAGCAGCAAGGCACAATGTGAATGTTGGAACCCAAATGGCAAGTCATAGACAGGATACAATTGAACCTATTCTCTTCAGGCAAAGGGCCAACAAAATCCATAGCTATGGAAGAACCACAATCATCTGGAACTGGCAAAGGGTGAGCAGGGCCATATGGTTATGAGTTCGGAATGAAATGTAGAGCTCGTTCTTTATGGTGGGATTTGATGTACATCTATCATGAAAATTCTCCCACGAAAATTGCACTGCTGCTTTTTGTTTGGATTGGATCAGGCTTTTCGGCCTTTTTTTGGCTCTCTTTTTTTGACAGTCTTTTATTTTTTTAATCCTGCTACAGTACATCTAGACTTACACATTGTTCAGGGTATGTATCATCAAGATAAAAGAACCCATTAAGTAGCTCGAACTCGCCATGTTGGAGGTTCACTCCAACCCACTTCCAGCTAGTTTACGTGTTGATGACTTGTTGCGGGCACATCCTTCGCATCCCGGAATATAGTACTTCTGAAGATCCCGGTGATACGCCTGACTTTAATCACTTCTTTTTCGAACGCAAATACACTAGTTTTGCACTTTATCATTGTTGCATAAACACATAATGGTTATAGAAGGACTAGTATGAGCCCTGAATAGCTAATCATTGGACGGAAGGTGTTTTAGGTGGTTATATTAGTGGATCCTGGTACATGGTACGCCCCACATGGGTATCTGGCCACCACTTTTACTTCTACCAGTGGTTGTCGAAGTACAATCACCTCCTGAAAACTGTAGGGAGAAGGTCCTTAAGTGAATTCACTACGGACTACACCTAGATCACCTACCGGACGCACCAAAGGGATTCTTACAAGTTAGTTTACCCCTTCATACACCCAGAAGAGTTATACTGGCTCGGGCATCACTCGGGACTGATGGCAGAGGGGGAAACTGATCGGAAATCACCAATGCCGGATACAGCAAGGGTCTAGAGACCTGTCGGCTGAAGTTGAACCTATTGATCGGAGTGGAGGCAAAGCTGTTCAAACTGTTGTTACGGTGGCAGAAGCAGATTCCCTCTGATATACCTTATTGGAACACGTCCACATGGAGTGGATAAGAAAATTGAGAGGCGGCGTTATGTGGAGGAACGGTGTTGAGTGATGAGGAGCTCGGGAGGACCCTACCAGGCCTCCGATTGGTGGAAAAGCGCTTGGCGCATGGAAAAGAAAATTTTATAAAGGCTAAACGCCTACCCGTCGGCCAGGATTCAACTCCTGTACCTTAAAACAGAGTGTTACTACTCGCTCGTCATGCTATTTGCGCCATATATGGACGTTGTGACCTATAGATTTCCCTGATATGTATATTTTCTCGTTGTATCTCTCTCCCAACTCTGTTTCATCTCTTTTCCATCTCGTTCCGCAGTTATTCTGACTCAGATTACCTATTATTCAGTTTATTCACCTTGGACAGTATAAAAAGGACACCAAATGTACGGGGACTGCAGAGGATTCTGCCCCTCACTTGCACGTTACGCGTTGTATGTGGTTATCGTACAAATAGATTGCTATTGTCCGATCAGAACTCTACCCAAGTCAGGCCCTAGCCTTATTGAGAAGACTAGTTGAGATCTTACTGCAGACAAGAACTTGAGAGGTCGCGATAAAGACCAAGTTGTTGGCTTTGTGTATTGCTCTACACTTCTCCTATTAGTGAAACTTTATACTAGTTCGTCTTGGTGGCGTTCTGGAAGTGTTTTAACCAGTTGGGTTACACTTTAGCATCGTAGAGAAGGCCTCGGTTTTGGTGGCTGAGCTTCCTTGCTTGCGTGCTTTATAGAAGACAGTTTTAGTGGCTGTTTTCCAGCAGTTGTGCTGTAGTTTTACCTTAGAGAGAGTCAGATCACTCGAGGCAGTTTAGATCGAACCAAGACCAGCTTCATATAGCCCTTGGTGCCTTATTTCCTAGCTTATAGAAGCAAGGACAACCCTATTATGCATCTATACGGGTGTACTTTCCTAGAACTTCGACGAATAGAAGTGATTTTACCTCTCTTGAGACCAAGCTTGAGTAGATATCTCTAAGTGTGGCAACTCTGATCACGCCAAACCACACTTGCACAACTACGCCACAGTAGAGTGCTTTTGTACACTGAGAGCAGTCATAGTATTAGGTGATTTCACCAAAACTAAGTGGTATTACCGGCACATATTAGGCCAGTAGAATGAGTCACAGAAAATCTCATATGCCTTATCAGAACCAGAGTGGTCGAATACATTGTGGGCCAAGTGGAATAAATCCTCACAAACATTCCCAGTGCGAGGCACAAGTAGACGTGATCCAATATACCATAATCCATCAATTTCCCCTCCCGAGGGCAGTATACATTGACCGGTGATGAATTTCTTCCAGAACTCATCAGATGTGTATCCTTCACGAATAGCGCCTAACAATGCCACATCTGCACTAACCGAAGAGACATGGACCGCAGCAGAAGTGCCTCGAAGCATCCATGCCTGCCAATTCGCAATCCCAGAGGGGTCACAGTCAGATACAGGCTCAGTGTCATCCTCAGGAAGGCGGGAAAGCACATCAGCCACCATATTATATTATCTTCACCCTTGATATAACAGATCTCCATGTCAAACTGTGAGAGTTCCTCAAGCCAGCGGGCCTGACGGTGTGAAAGAGATTTCTGTGTCGTGAAGCTCTCCAGAGTATGGTGATCAGTATAAATAGTGAATCTTTCACCCAGCAGGTCCGCTTTAAATTTCTTTAGGGCACGGACAATAGCTAGAAGCTCTTTCTCATGGACCGGGTACCACAGTTGTGTGCCTTTGAGCTGCATTGAGTTGAAAGCCACTGGTCGTGCAGTCTCCAATGTGGGGCCCCAAGCAAGAACTGCACCAGTTCGCCAGTCCGAAGCATCGGTGGTAACCCAAATGTGGTTTTCACCAGGATTGTTATGATCAATCACCGTAAGACAATCAGCAGAAGTGACCAACTCCTTGATTTTCTTGAAGGCAGTATCAAACGTCTCTGACCACCCAGGCCAGTCATGGTCTGATAGTGCTGTAAGAGGAGAAATTACATGAGTGTATTCTGCGAGATTCCGCAAGAACGAGGCCAGATAGCATGTGAGACCCAAGAATGCCCGGATGTCACCAGGGCATTTAGGCTTAGGCCAGGACTTAATCTTCTCTACCTTAGATTTGTCGGGCTTATTTCCAGCCAGAGAGATGACATGTCCCAGAAAGTTGAGCTCGAAAAGGAAAAATTGTGATTTCTTTTTGTTGCAATATAAACGGTGGTCTCGATGATACACCTGACTTTTAATACCTTTTATTCGAACGCATTATTGCACTTTTATATTCTATTATGCTATGATTCGGACTCTGAAGGACTAGTATGAGCCCTGAATAGCTAGTCAAAGTCAAGGACTTGTCAGATGCACTTATATTAGCAGGTATATGGTTACATGGTACACCTCACATGGGTATCTGGCCACTGCTATAGCTTATATTAGTGGTTCTGTCAATGCAGACCCTTTTCTGAAAACTGTAGGGAGCTGTACTATGTTGGATCACAACTGGTACACCGTCTGTGCATGGTCTAAGACATATCAAGAGGACTAGTTGCTTTTAAACACTTTTAATACTTCTTTATGACCAACCAAAGAGATGAGCGGGTTTAAAGGGAACAATCCAAGTTGATGTAGGAGATGGCTTCATCACTAGATATGATCCGAGAGCATATGAAAGGCACTTGCCGAGTCTAGAATTGTTGGCCATAGTTGTTCCTATTGATCAGACACGGAGGCAAAGCTGTAGAACTGTGACGCATATGGTTGTCATGGTACGGAGGCAAAGCTGTAGAACTGTGACGCATATGGTTGTCATGGTACGGAGGCTGATATAGAAGATAAACTGCTTATAGAAGTGTTCCTTGTGGACGCAGAGACTTGTAAAAGATATGCCAGGTCCAGAACATGGATGACTGAGCATTCCGGTGTGTGGAGAAGTTGGAAATGATTCTCATTGGTGGATAAGTGCCTTGGTGCAAAGAAAAGATAAATTTTACTAGGCTAAATGCCAACCCACAGGCACAGGATTCAACTCCTGAGTCTAAAGATAGAAATTCCTATTTATTGGTCACACATAAACAACTTATATGGATGTTGTGACTGTCATATTTCCCTGATTTGTATATTTCCTATGGACTATCTCTGTTCCTCACTTATTTCGCTTGTGTTCCGTCTATTTTCCATCTTTTATTACATATTTCTTTCCTTATATTTCTGGACAGTATATATAGGCTTGCAGTTTGTAGGTAGAAAAGCAGAGAAGACGAAGAGAGAGTGTACTGTTAGCCCATATCATTAGGTTGTATGTGGCTGTCGCTCGAATAGACCTCTTTGATCTGATAGTTGATCTGCTGGCACATGTGCATTTCGATTGGACCTCTTATATAAGTTGATCCAGTGGTGTTTCATGCTTGTTACGAGTCGACCTCTGATCAGACCTGGTTGATCTATTGACGACCTTTGCATTCGCTTCCACTTCCTCAGGACAGGCCCTAGATTGAAAGTCTAGTTGAGACCTTACTGTATACAAGAGCTTAAGTTGTATTGGCAGAGAGATCAAGTATCTGGCTTGTGATCTGTAGCTCTAAGCATTGGTTGCATTGCGTTTCTGTGTAGAGATTAGACCTTGAACTAGCTTTTATAAGCTTCAGTGATGTAGAGAGGCCCAGATTGACCATTTGGAGAGTCAGTTGGATTCCTGCTTGCGCACAGTTCATTGATTTGATTCTATTAGGATCAGTACACTTGAGGCAGTATTGGTTGAACTCGAGGTCGCTACCTATGGCACTTGGGACTGTTTCCTACCCTATTATAAGCATTCGTAACCTTTAGTTGCCCATAATATAAGGTGTATCTCAATTGCTTTTGAAGTAACGAAGAGCATATCATCACTCTCAGATCTATAATTTGTGTACTATTCTAAGTACGGCAACTCTGATCACGTTGAACCTCACTTGCACAACTAGTCACCACTAGTGTGCTGCTGTTCATAACCAGCATCTACTGAATCTTTGTATTTGTGGTCTATTACTAGGCTTCTGCTGTGTCCTATAGTTCTATTAGTTACCCAAAGTCGCAGAGCCCACCACTTATACTTAGGTTGTTTGTGATGCATTATCGAAGCACCTCCAAGATTAATTGAACATGAATTTCATGTTCCTCTACAGAATTAGACCAAATTATGATATCGTACTTGTGTAGGGCATTGTTAACACGACGTTGATGCACTGAAGGGGAATTCTTCAATCCCTGGGGCATGACCATCCATTCAAAAAGGCCCAAAGGTGTAGTAATTGCAGTCAGTGGGATACTAGTCTCATCCATCTTTGTATGAAAGAAGGCATCAGTCATGTCCAACTTGGACCAAATTTTCCCTTTACCAGCCACCAAGATGTCCTCAATCCGAGGAAGCGGGTACTTGTCGGTCTCAATCTTGGAATTGAGTTCACAGTAGTCGTTCACCCAGTGTGGCACTGCCAAAGGGTCCAATTTCGGCACAAGGAAGGCAGGAGAAGCATAAGGTGACAATGATGGGCAAATATGACCAGCATCCAGATGAGACTGGACAAGCTTATGCCAAGCGTCCATATACTTTCGAGGGGAAGGATAGCATCTACGAGCAACAGATGAGGTGCCATCCTTTAGCTTAATTGTGCAGCGGACATCACCAGGCATACAGTCCACATGAGGTAGTGGCTCAAATATTTCATGAAACTCATCTTTTAGCTCGTCACACAGACATTGGCAGCACTCAAGTAATGCCAATTCTTCAACACGGGACCTAATTGCTGCAGCAACATAACACTTGCTGCCATACTCAATGGGACTGTAAACCTCTTCCCAGTCCACAGCATATTCTCTGAACTCGGAACGTAGCTCATTCAACATAGACATATATTGTACACAGCAGTCATCAGGAGGTGTTACAGTTGGGGGAATGAGAGGTGAACAAGGGAGAGCTACATCATGTGGGATGGGGTAACAATAATGGAGAGGAGACAGGTTCAGGAGATCAAAATTACAACACTTGTCCGTAACAGAAGGAATATTAACATCGGTCACAAGAAAATTAGCCTTGATGAAAGGCATACCAAGAATCATATCAGAACATAAAGACGGTGCCACAATGGCACAGACAACACAGGAAGACCAACAATTATTGGGATCATGTAGTACCATATCAATTGCAAAGCGGAGGACAGTCGGTGAATCAGGCGGGGCAGAAGGATCAGAGAATGTGTTGTCGAGAGTCATCCAGTCATTTAGAGGGATAAGTGTCTTCCCAGACTGACAAGCGTGTGATTCACAAATCAGGATTACTGAGGAGCCATGATCAATCATCGCATTCAATGCAATTCTGCCAACACCCGATGTCTCTGCATTGAGGTGACAGCGCCAAAAGAGCGGATCATCACATAGCAGAGGCAACACAGGTGAGGTAGACATAGTAGTAGGAAGACTCACATCAGATGCAGTAATCATAGCCACTACAGTGGCTTCATCATCAACGTCAGAAACCTTATCAGAGACCATCAAGGAGTGTTCGTTGACCTCGCCCATGATCACGGCAGCAGCCATCAGGCAACCACCAGAGATGGGAGGAGCCGTGGTGGCACGAGGACCAGAAACTGGTGCCTTGAGAGAAGGAGGAGAGCCAACACGTTGTTTTATGTTACAAGCTGGGGGAGAGATATCGACCAAGGTATTGTAGTTGTCCTCAAACGAGTCATCAGCACCCACAACTGTAGAGCGTCCATACAGTACATCAATGGGCAGGAACGATGAGTGTTGTTCCACACGAGCTACATATCTGCGGGGGACAGGCACTGCTGCCACTGTGGACGGACGACGGAACTTCACAGTGTATGCTGGATATTCCGCATGGAACACATTCAAGAAGTCATTCCATGAGACAAGACCCATCGGTTCACCACAACCAGTGTTGTCAAAACCTGAGGGATACTTCTGGTAGAATGAATAGACAAAGTTGATGTCATGGATAACATAGTTATCGCCTGGACAGTAGTTGCAAAGTGGGGTCTGTCCTTTAGGGACGGCGTGATGGCATTGGAAGGGCATCCAACAATTCTTGCAACTGTTGGTAAAACAAAGGACATTGTGTTCCTCTTGAGTGAGCTTTGGTGCATAATTAGTTAAAGCAATGGATAAGCTCTTCTGTCCTGGCGGCACCCACTAAGAAGGTCCACTTGCAGGTCATTCAGAAGAGTGCAACAAGGGAGGGTTCCACTGGGACTGGTTAAGTTGACGTGACCACTGGTTGTGTTGAGTCTGGGGCTGAAGAGGAGGGCGTGGTGCCGCAGCAACTGTAGCTGATTTGCCAATGCCAGCCACATCGGTGTTGTGCTTCGCACCAGCCTTCAAGCTAGCATCTATTGCCGACCACTCCATCATACAACAGTGATAGGAATGGTCAAACTCCTCTACAGCATCAATCTAAGCACCAAGAGACTCCCCTTTGGTAGCATCAGCTGAACTGCTCATTATCTTGTAGCCCAGAGCGGTTGTGTTCTTCGCACACTCATCGTTGGAGGCTAGAGCAGTACAGAGGTGGGACGCCATGCCTCCTTCAAGGCAATGACAAATGATGGAATCAGGGAGGTGTGCAGGACGACCAGTAAGCAAGGCATTCTCCTCAATAACACTTTCAGCATAGTGAACAAATGATTGACCATCCTCCTGGGGGACATGCCGATCTTCTGTGCAAAATATGGTCCCAATTCTCTCCTAGGAAGCAGTCACGGATCTTGAGCCACAAGGCATTAAAGGTCAGTGTATCGGCGGTGGTGGCGTGGGTGTGGTACCAGTTGTACAAAGGCTTGTTCAAGGTCGAACTGACATGCAGTTCGACGGCCAGACATGAGTCCTTATCGGAGGTAGAATCACCTTTATGCCTGCGAAGCCAGCTTTTCGAAGCCTGGATCAACTGTTGAAATATCTGAACATTCAGTTTGCCAGCAGAAATGCAGGGCAGTTCATGGGAGTTCGACATGTCGATGGTGGCATAGCCATCAGCAGTTGGGGTAGGTGCAGCCATGATAGCAACTTCGTCGTCCGAAGATAACGAGAGATCAGAGGTAGCAGAGCAACGTGGAATGGCACACTTTGGAGAATCATGTTTGGGTAGAGAAGGTGGATTGTGAGAAGACGTGTTGGAAGACATGTTAGGAGACACATTGAAAGACAGGAAAGAAGAGGCATCTGGAAGTGGTGTGAGAGGCATGAGGGGACCCAAAGACGTGTCAAGGGCGTCCTCAAATTCTTCAGCGGTAGAATCAAGGGGAGAATCCACCACAGCAGTCCTTTGGGAGTTGCGTGTTGTGCGTTTAGGAAAAGGTCTAGAAGCCAGTGTTGGCAACCAAGGAGGTATATGCGGCTATCAACCTGGTAAGTCAGACGTGTCAACAGTGTACTCTCAGTCTGTAGACAGACCAACCTGCAGGTGACAATGATTTCTAGTCCACAGGAACAGAAACAAGTGTTTTGAGAGGGATGGTAATTTGAGAACTCGAACTGGGAAGATGTGGGGTGATGGTGATTCAACAAAAAGAGGATGTGGGTACACTCAAAGCTCAGCTGCAGGGTAAACACAGTGACATGGCACACCTTATTGGCTGTCATAAATAGCTTGGGGTTCTCGAACTTTGGGGATGCTCAGTATGTAATACTAAAGGGTGTCATTCACAGGGTGTTT
This sequence comes from Paramarasmius palmivorus, assembly GCA_037176845.1. NCBI lineage: Eukaryota > Fungi > Basidiomycota > Agaricomycetes > Agaricales > Marasmiaceae > Paramarasmius > Paramarasmius palmivorus. Next base: position 239,517 of record JAYKXP010000080.1, on the reverse strand, counting down.
CAATCTCAAGGTCATCGTTTATTCAATTGCACGTCAATCATTCTTCTATGTTGGGCATTCTCGTCAATGTGCGTTCAAGATACGTTGATACAGGTTGTTCGTTGTTACGTCAAATTGTTGTTTGTCAGCATTGTATGTATGTGCGTTAGGTAAAAAGTGCAGACCTTTTGACAAGTGAAAAAAAAAAAAAGCGGAAACTCATGCTGTACACAAGAAACACTAAGAGAGGAAGGAGGGAGGATCACAAGGTGCAAATCACTAGGTAAAGGTCTGTGATTTGCAGCATGGAGGCTACTACGTAGTAGTACAGAGGAAAGAAAAAAGATGTGTATGTAAGGTAGGCCTCAAGCGGAACCGACCACATCACCTGATGTGACTTGTCTGTGACCGGATACCCCTAATCACGAATAACACACACAAGCGCCGGCGTGCGTCGGTAGCGCCGAGCATTAAAAGTCAAAGGTTCAATAGTTTCTACATTAGCTAGGGAGCTAGGGTATATACTAACTTAATGAATATTGTTATGTTCTAAATCAACCAAAATTGTCTCTGGGATGACCCGGTGTCCTCGATACTTCTTCGTGGCCCACGCCGCTTGATTACCATTTAATCCTTTTCGGTATGCATCCATGAACCTGAGAGAGCGTGTAGCAAACCTATTTTTAAAGTTAGCTGATGAGAAAAGGAGTGTGGATTCAAACATGCCTGCGCATGGAAATCAATGGTACCGAATCAAGGGATTCCCGAACATTTTTCTTCAGATCATCTGGCTTTGATGACGGAGGGCAAAGTCGGTAGACACGCTTTGCGTAGCCCCAGCACTGCTCAATCAGATTGAGTTCACAGTGAAATTTGGGTAGAAGGAACACTTGAAACCCTCTGGCTTGACAAGATGTTTCAAGCAGAGAGGGTGCATTTTTGAAGTCCGGCTGATTGTATAATGTGTGGCGGCAGCAACAAAATTCCTTTCCCGGAGGACATTTCTTGAACGAGTTGGGGTCGCATTGAAGGTTCATGTGATGGGGCAGTCCACGTTCCTGCAGGAGGCGAGCGATTCCTTTGAATTTCCCGCGGTGCTGGTAATCAGGATGGTTCCTGCGGAGCTTGGCTGGAAAATAGAGCTCTTGCACACGCCCATCTTCAAAACGGGCATTTTGCATACGGATCTTCTTTTTGAGGTATTTCCCATTATTTTCGTATAGGTGTCTGCCATTTGCGTCCATGACATTAACATCAACAAAGAAGTTCGGCGATGGGAATTTGGGCATATCAGTTGCAGATAAAGCATCTGGAGCTTGCTTCCGGTGAGTTGTTGCATTATCATAGACAAAGACGTGGTCCTCGTCTGGATAATACTTGGCCAAGATGTCCATTGCACGGTTTACCTGTTCGAGGATATTTTTGTTCTCGAAATAACCATCCTTGTTCTTCCCTGCACTGAAATAGACCCGAGCACTCTCCTTTCCATCAGGAGAACGCAGCCACCCATAATCAGCAGACATAAAATCTGCTACCATCAATGATACACCCTCTCCCTTTGGGTATGGCTTTGCCTTTTCGTTTTTGTGGACCCAACGAAGCTTCCGGCGGTCATGTGCATAAAACGTAGACTCGTCATGATACCAGAACACAACGCACCTGATTGAAGGATCCGGATGATCTTCCACATCCTTCTCAGTAACCCATTTCCGCATCCGTGGCTCAAACACCTTAAGCTTCGGCAGAAGCTTAACATCCCGGTAGTATACCACATCTGTCCTTTCATGGCCATCCACGTACTGCCCCTTTGGGTCCTGCAACCACCGGTATCCCAACTTCTTCATCCAACGCTGAGCTGTTGCTAACGAAATTGTCTTCTTCCGCTTTAGGCGCGCAAGAACTTCCGGCTTCGCACAGTAATGAATAATGTCCGAAGCCTTGCAATACTTCCCTTTTGCCATCAGCACCGCGTGAAGTTCCTGCTGAAAATCTTCGTTGTCGATTAAGGAGCGGCCACAGATCCCGTACCGATGTTTCGGAACAAATTTGTTGTCCTCCATGAACCATCGAGACCACTCGCGCAACTGTTTTGCCAGGTATGGACCTTTCTGGTAACTCTTTGCAGTATGTAATGACGTGTTTGTCCACTGAGAAGTCCCAGGTTTAGCCTTTTTCTGCATGTCGACATAATTCCACAGAAACATGCGCATTCGTTCAAAGCGCTGTGCAGTTGTCCTGTCTAACCCCGGGTCTTTGAATCCCTGCTTCTTTTCCCCAAGTGGACGCCGCGGAGGATGAAGAATGCGCTGCAACATTGCAACAGCAGCATTGGCTTCCTCAATGCTTGGTGGAAACACATAAGCCCCCCGGGACTTCTCTATCTCCTCTCCCCAGTTATCCTCTTCATTGTCACTGTCATCAATGGGAGCATTCTGGTCATCGTCCAAATCCGACTCAATGTCCATCAACTTGCTATCAATTGTTGGCAAGTGAATGTGAGGTTCTGATGGAGGTGCGGCAGTGGCACTGCAGTGAGTTTCCTCAATCCTTCCGCGGCCCTCAAGCGTGTCTCGTGCTGGGGTATCCAACCAAAATGACTCTTCCCCATTCCATACACCAATTTCGTCCGGTAAATCTTCCTCGTCAACTTCTTCGATCAAATATGGGGACGGAACATGAGAACGTGTCGTGGTGATGCCATCTACATCTGGCATCATTGACATGTCAGTGGGAAGATATTCGGGTCCATGAGAAGCTTCTTCAGGCTCGCTGTCATCTGAATTGGGTTCTTGAGTATGCAGGGAACTGCTCTTGGCATGCCTTGGTGATTTATGAGGTGACGGATCGTTCTGCAATACAGAAGTTAACGTGTTTGTGTGGTGCCGGAAATGATGTCGGTACTCACGTTTTCCTTGTTCCTAACTGGCCGCTTCCTCTTTCCCGACTTCCCAATAGCCCTGGCAGCATATTGCACAAGCCCCCGGAATTGTTTCTTGACGTTGGGCATGAAGATGAACGTGTTTTGGGAGCGCGTTGCGTGAAGCAGAGGAAAGAAATTTTTCATTTCAGCTTCAACTCCATAATACATCAAAAACTAACAAAAAGGGCTCCGTGATGGTCTGAAAAATGAACATATTTGGGCCTTCACGGAGCCCGTTTTGGACAAAAGTACTACCTAATTAAGTTGAAAACCGAATACAATTTTTGGGCTTTTTGTCACGCTTTCTCACGTGATCAGCGCGGTTCCGCTTGAGGCCTACCTTAAGCTATCTACATCCCTCTAATGTCAGGCGTCAGTCAGGGTGCTAAATGCAAGTGGGCTTGCAACTGGTTGTTAACATCACTAATTAACCATCTCTGTTAAGCTGGCATTGATGCAGCAGTTCTAGATCACCTTTCTGAAGCAGAGAACAACACTCTGGACACTGTAGTAGCTGCAGTTGTAAACAAGAGTAAGTTTCTTGAATTTGTAATTGATCTCCCCGCTCATTGTGTAACTTTTGCGTCAGACTATCTAGATTTGTTGAGACTCAATATCAATCCTCAGGCCGCAAAAGCTGTCCCTACCATGTGGTGTGTCAAAACTGCAATACAGTGGTCAACCTTCCACCTCTGGACTATAGTGTTAGCAGCAATAATCTAAGCAAGTAGTGAAGCACCTAACACTTGATGCCAAATCAAGCAGACCGTAATCAACACCTAAGCAAATCAGCAAGATCTAAGGACAGTGATTGGTGATTGAAAGACTTGTGAAGAGCCTTGGGACTGGGTTTAGCAGTACTGGTGCAAGACAATAGCAAGAGACAATGATATTCAGCAATAGATAGGTACAGTTTATATAGTCCAATGTTCAACAGCATAATACAGATATGTACTAATTAAGTTGCCACACTGAGGCAATGGAGTAACAGCAAGAAGCATGGAACTGTGCGGTCAGTGTATAGAACAATGATTAAGGAATATGAATATCAGAGATGAACAATGTAGAGTGCAGATGATCATGATGAACCATAAAAGGATAAATTATTCTAACATGTAGGTGGTACTGTGTCATTCATGGGCTTAGGATTGGGTTCGTCCAGGGCTGGTAAGTCTATGTATTCTTGGTCTATGAAACATGAGATCTGACTATTGCATAGGGAAAACATCAAACATTTGGTGCTTCATGTTCCAGTAAACAAATACACATACTATTCCAGCAAGGAACTTGCACAAAAAGCCTTCATTTTTGCTGTAGCAAGCAAGGAATCTTTTGTCATTAATCCAAATGAGTATGCAGTTTCCTACAACCCAGTTCCCCATGCAGATGGTTTCCTCTACCCCTAGTGTGTCCATGATCTGGAGAATACAATGGTTGTTTGCTTGTAGTCGACTTGTATTGCAGTTTGCTTGTTGTTTAGTAATCAGAAAAAAGGATAATAAATGACTGTGCTTGTGCTCCTTTTCTGAACTCGTGCCTGTTGGTGGAAACATTGACCCACTCTAAACTAGTGTAGACATGGATGAGGATGATTTTGTCTTGTCTGAAGTCAAGATGAGTTTGAATGACAGAGATGGACAAGACAGGTTCAGGTGATGTTGAAGGTTTCAAATTTCTACATATTGACTAATTGTGAAATATTTTTAGGTGGCATTTATCAACACTCACTTTTTATGTACAAGCAAAGTCTGTGCTAGATGGTTTAGTGACAATATGGACATGTAGTGTAGTACAAGAAACAATTTTGTAGCTTGCACTTGCAGAGAAATGCCCTGATTTCTCTAAGTTTGTTTTCACACAACTACCTGATATATCCAGGCTTGCAAGGGGTACCAGCCACTTTGCAGAACTCAGCCTCCCATCAAAAAAATTTCAAATCTGTGAAGCAGGTGGGAACAAGCCTATAGCTATTCAGAACATTTTTATTGCATAAAAATCCTTGTGGACAGTCAAAAAGTGGATTTTGAAGCTCCCACCCATTTTGAAACCCAGCATTAATAAGGTTGCACACGGGTATACCGCGGTGCTCCAAAACTGACACCGTACCCTTACCCGCCAATACCGTACCCTTCGCGGGACAGGTCAATACCGACCCACTAATGTGTCACAAACAACCTAAGTATAAGTGGTGGGCTCTGCGACTTTGGGTCACTAATAGAACTGTAGGACATAGCAGAAGCCTAGTAATAGACCACAAATACAAAGATTCAGTAGATGCTGGTTATGAACAGCAGCACACTAGTGGTGACTAGTTGTGCAAGTGAGGTTCAACGTGATCAGAGTTGCCGTACTTAGAATAGTACACAAATTATAGATCTGAGAGTGATGATATGCTCTTCGTTACTTCAAAAGCAATTGAGATACACCTTATATTATGGGCAACTAAAGGTTACGAATGCTTATAATAGGGTAGGAAACAGTCCCAAGTGCCATAGGTAGCGACCTCGAGTTCAACCAATACTGCCTCAAGTGTACTGATCCTAATAGAATCAAATCAATGAACTGTGCGCAAGCAGGAATCCAACTGACTCTCCAAATGGTCAATCTGGGCCTCTCTACATCACTGAAGCTTATAAAAGCTAGTTCAAGGTCTAATCTCTACACAGAAACGCAATGCAACCAATGCTTAGAGCTACAGATCACAAGCCAGATACTTGATCTCTCTGCCAATACAACTTAAGCTCTTGTATACAGTAAGGTCTCAACTAGACTTTCAATCTAGGGCCTGTCCTGAGGAAGTGGAAGCGAATGCAAAGGTCGTCAATAGATCAACCAGGTCTGATCAGAGGTCGACTCGTAACAAGCATGAAACACCACTGGATCAACTTATATAAGAGGTCCAATCGAAATGCACATGTGCCAGCAGATCAACTATCAGATCAAAGAGGTCTATTCGAGCGACAGCCACATACAACCTAATGATATGGGCTAACAGTACACTCTCTCTTCGTCTTCTCTGCTTTTCTACCTACAAACTGCAAGCCTATATATACTGTCCAGAAATATAAGGAAAGAAATATGTAATAAAAGATGGAAAATAGACGGAACACAAGCGAAATAAGTGAGGAACAGAGATAGTCCATAGGAAATATACAAATCAGGGAAATATGACAGTCACAACATCCATATAAGTTGTTTATGTGTGACCAATAAATAGGAATTTCTATCTTTAGACTCAGGAGTTGAATCCTGTGCCTGTGGGTTGGCATTTAGCCTAGTAAAATTTATCTTTTCTTTGCGCCAAGGCGCTGTGAGGGTACCAGAACGAAATCGCTGAAAAACAGTCATTTTGACACTAATTGTTGTGTTCAGAATCGCACTAGTACATCATACTAAGTACTATATGGACTTGGTAGCACTACTAGGAACCTAGTAGTGCGCATATGACAAAGAATAAGATAGGCATGCACTGCGTAGTGAATACTAGCTGCGCGCGCATAGACGTTGATGTCGTCGTTAGCCCTATATGATTGCGCTAGGATACGCGTCGAAACCTGTAGACCGTACCTACACTCTATTACCAGGCTGGAACCTTACGAGGACATGCTACTGTACATGGTAGACTTCCTAGTAGGTCATATGGCTACACTACACTCGCGCTATGGGACATATGAGGTGTGATAGTGAACAAGGACCAACTACCACAGCGTAGAAGGACCCTAGGGGACGAATCAGAGCTATATACCAAATACGGTAGAAGCTGGAGGTGCGAGTCACCTTCGAGAGCAGAGTTACCAGGATTAGAAATGTCCGAGTAACCAGGTCATCGATACGAGGACCATATGGAGGCTTAACAGCTTTCTATATCGATCGGAATATCCCTCGAGCTTCGAGTTGGGATTCCTACTGCTAGTACAGACACTAGTGAGGGACATATAGTCCTATAACAAGGAAACAGATAGGATTCTGTGCCAGGACTGTCCTAGGACATGGAAAATATAATATAGAACTACAAGGGCATGGAGCCTACCTTCCTCAGATACGAATCTGAAGTGTTTCGGTCTAGATCGGACTCCTAGCAAGTTCCGAGCGGAATAACTATGTCCTAGCACCGATATCCGAAACGCACCATGCGGAACAGCGCCTCCGCGCGCCACTTCCTAGCAACCAAAAAGTAATATGACTATCAGTCCTGCAAAATAATGTCAAATTCCGACCAATATATATCCAAACCTTCCTTTTCTGGTAGATACTTACTTCATATGGACAGAATCCTCTCCTCGTTCTTGTTTCTTGCATAGTTACTATTACTTTATCGTGTCCACTTTCACTTATATGTAAAATATGTACGCTCGCGGGTATATAAGCAGCAGGGTTTCCCCTAGGAAGCTCTCAAGCAATTACCCCGCTATATATGTAGCCCTAGTGCACCAATAGCAGAGTTCTTGTCTTCTATTGTTGACCATAGAGGCGATGTGTGCTTAGAAAATAACTTAGAAAATAAAACCTTGAAAAGCCCTTCTCTATATTGAACTAGAGTCGTGAAATTTAGAACTTTGAGATACCCATAGGACAGAGCTAGTTCATCTAGACTCTTTGGATAGGATTGATTGTTTCAGGACTAGTGTGGAGCCCCACTAGATCCCTTTTCACTTGGTGTGGAGCCCCACCAGTGATTGTTAAAGCTTAGTGTGGAGCCCCACTAGCTTATAGGTGGCCTGATTGTCGTGCTAGTTCGACTAGTGTAATCAGTGCCTTTGGTTGTCGTGCTAGTTCGACTAGTGTAACCATAGCCTTCATAGGAACAATAGGTCTTTACCCTTGTTGGGTTCGATAGGTTATTTTGCGTCATAGGAACGTATAGGAATAGTTATAGATAGGTTTATAGGTTGGCTCGCGTTGTCTTGATCATATCGAGACTATATTATCATATTACATTGTTTCATTCATCGCTCGTACACTTCCCTTGTGTCCTAGTGATTTGTAGACGTTCAACTAGTGTGCTAGTTGATTTCTTGTGTCGATTGTACGGATCCTTTGACAACGTCGAACCCCGCTCGCACAACTTGGCATATTATTTTGCTCGTTCGCAAGCGTTTTATAAGCCTCACAGCGCTTTTCCACCAATGAGAGTCATTTCCAACTTCTCCACACACTGGAATGCTCAGTCATCCATGTTCTGGACCTGGCATATCTTTTACAAGTCTCCACGTCTACAAGGAACACTTCTATATGCAGTTTATCTTCTATATCAGCCTCCATACCATGACAACCATATGTGTCACAGTTCTACAGCTTTGCCTCTGTGTCTGATCAATAGGAACAACTATGGCCAACAATTCTAGACTCGGCAAGTGCCTTCCATAAGCTCTCGGATTATATCTGGTGATGAAGCCGTCTCCTACATCAACTTGGATTGTTCCCTTGAACCCACTCATCTCTTTGGTTGGTCATAAAGAAGTATTAAAAGTGTTTAAAAGCCAATAGTCCCTTTGATATGTCTTATACCATGCACAGACGGTGTACCAGTTGTGATCCAACATAGTACAGCTCCCTACAGTTTTCAGGAAAGGGTCTGCATTGACAGAACCACTAATATAAGCTATAGCAGTGGCCAGATACCCATGTGAGGCATACCATGTAACCATATACCTGCTAATATAAGTGCGTCTGACAAGTCCTTGACTTTGACTAGCTATGCAGGGCTCATACTAGTCCTTCAGAGTCCGAATCATAGCATAATAGAATATAAAAGTGCAATAATGCGTTCAAATAAAAGGTATTAAAAGTCAGGTGTATCACCGCCAAATACCACAGTGTCACTAGAAACCCGCAGGTCTGAATGTACAGTATTACCACATGGGTATCTGACCCAAACCTACATATTTTGAACATCAATGTAACTGATTGATAGGCCTTATGGGTCTTGCCAGTGGTACATGTTTCATTCGTTTTGTTGCTGTTGGTCTCAGTGTGTTCTGCTAGTGATATCAACATAAGTCAAACATAGGTATCAGCTGTGTATGCAACACATCTTGGTTTGTTCAGTACTTTTAACACTTCCTCACCCATTGCACGAGCAGCCTTGACTACTTTGCACCCAGACTTGAGAGCACCATTGATAACTGAACAACGGAAGAGGTGATCAATGTGTTGGATAGCTGGGAGGCATTGTCGCTATTATTGTTAGTTTATTGGTGCTTTCCCATGATTAGAGAGAGGCACCATTCTGCTGGGGCAACGTGAATGGGCTAGGTCTTATATACCCATGGTAGTGTTGCCCAAATGATGTTTTGTTTGTCTGTTTCTGTTGCAATTTGCTGCTATGATGATTGAGAAAGGCAAAATAGTGATTAAAGCAGATGCTGAATGAGTTTTCTTTAAGAATCAGACACCAACGGAGGAATTTTGCAGAGGATATGATTGAGTACAACAATATTAGCACAAATGGAGTACAATGTAAATCTGAAACAGCCAGATACCAAGTGAGCAAAAATGAGTGGTGTCAAGTCAAGCTTGGTGCTCACCTTAACTAGCGAAGACTTGAAAGGCTATGGGAACCTGAATTTCTTCTCTTTCCTATCTACATCCCTCGATTCCGCATGCAGAACCAGTAACAAGACCCCATTTAAGCTGAAAAGGTGTCAAATTTGAATGTCCCCAGCTCCCAGAGTGCAGATTTCATGGCAAATAAGGACAGAGCAGGCAGGCTTATGTGGAGAGAGATAGTTGCTCAAATGCCGACGCGTCTGCTCAACAATGGCAGTGTGGAAGAAAGCACATGTTTTCCTCCCGAATAGTGGCATACCAAATATGGTAATAGACCCGCCAAACACCGCGAGACCGCGGGTAAGGGTCGCGGTACTGGCGGTGTTGACCAAATCCAACACCGTACCCTTACCCGCCATACCCTTCGTCCAAATACCGCGGTGTCACTGCGACCCGTGTGCAACCTTAAGCTGCATTAATGATAGTACTGACTAATCGACACGGGCCTATCTCCGTGATCGTGAGAAAATATGCTGTGCGCCGGCGGGCGCTTAGGTGTACTGCGCTGCCCTCGATGTGTTGTCATCATTATTATTATCAGCTTCACTTATTTCTCGACGATATTCGTGAACCGAGTCAAGGATGAAGGGTTTTACCAAGACAATCAAACGGTAAGCATTCTCCTTGGATAAATGTCCGCGCATCAGGATCAAGTGAACTCTGTAGGACGCCGTTCATGGTGACTTCCAAGGTCGGGATGGCGAAAAGTAAGATAGTCCCAACACCTACTTTAGATGGCCATATTCACTTACGAATTTCTTCCTCTGTGTGGCGTGTAAAAAGAGTCCAACGATCCCGAATTCGACGACTATGAGAGGCATTTCTCCGCGATGGAAACTGCAGTTGAAAAGCTCTTGAAGGATACCAAAGCTTTTACGGATGCGGTGAATGGTGAATATAGGTTTCATCTCGTGCACGAATCGAACACTGACTTGAGAAGGTCTCTTCACATCCGGCGCTGGATTTGCGACACATTTCGCGGCCATCTTCACTCCCCTCGCCGGTGAATACGATCTTCTCGGCAAGCATCCTGACGCCTCGCACACGGTTCACAACGTCGAAAGATATACGAACACAATGGAGGAAATGCGAACATCTGTGGGTCCTGAGCTGGAATTGATCGAGAGCCGCATTGTTGGGCCGTCGAAGGAGCTTCAATCCGTACTGAAAATGATTCGGAAAACCATCACGAAACGCGGTCACAAAGTCAGTCGTTCAGTACTCGCCTGTAGCTCATTTCTGACACGCACCAGCTGACTGATTACGATCGGTTCAACAATTCCTTGACGAAACTTCGAGACAAAAAGGACAAGTCACTGAGCGATGAGAAGAACTTGTTTAAGGTGCGCCCACCATCTGTAGTGTCGTTGAGGACGATCATTGACGGTTTGACCAAGCTCGAGCAAGATTTCGAAATGGCAACCAACGAGTACGATTACATCAACACCGCCTTGAAGAATGATCTCCCCAGATTCATGCAACTATCCACCCAGTTCATCGACCCATTATTTCATTCTTTTTTCTACATGCAGTACGTGGCCATTGGTGTTAGACGCTTCGAATCTTGACATTCAATCATTGCACCAGACTGAACATCTTCTACATGATCCTGGAGAAAATGAACAGTTTTGCTGAAGAAGCAAAATACGATATATCAAATGTCCCTGGAAACCAAATTGCCTCGGATTACGAAGAGAAGCGAACAGATGCTTGGAGTACGATAGAAGGACTCAACATCACAAAGCGGATAATTTCGACGTGTAAGTGTTTTGCATCTTCCCCTCTCCTATAGACACTCATCCCCTCAGAAGCGAAACTAGTTCAAGCCAACCGGAGTGGGAGCAGCATTGGACGATCGTCTTCAATTGCATCGTCAGCTTCTGCCGGTAGTGGCTTCAAGAAAGCTCCTCCTCCTCCTCCATCAGCAAGTTCTACTTTGGCACCTCCTCCTCCCTACACACCATCTAGTTCTGGAATCAACGCCGCAGCAGCCGCTGCGAAGAAAGCTCCGCCCCCGCCCCCTCCTCTTAAGCCCAAGCCCAAGCTCGCTCCGAAACCTCAATTCGTGGTTGCTCTGTACGATTTTGACGCACAGGTGTGTACCGGTCGCTCCCTAGAATTCAAAGCTCGGTACTGACGAGCTCGCCAGGCTGAGGGTGATTTGTCTTTCAGAGTTGGTGATCAGATAGAGATCGTAGAAAAGACAGGGAGCGCAGAAGATTGGTGGACGGGTCGCCTGAACGGGCAGCAAGGGGTGTTCCCAGGTCAGTCGAACACCGTATACTGCTTATTGTGTTAACGTTTTCCTACAGGAAACTATGTCCAGGAGACCTAAATTATACAGTATTGCACTATCCATGCACCAAACCTATAAATGTTAACATTACTTGAAGATGCAAAGGATATTTCGCAATCCCCATCATTGGGGCGCGCGCAGCATTTCTAGAACAATCCGCAGCTGCTCAGCGTCAGAAGCATTGCTCTGCGTGGATGAGCGCTACACTGCGATATTTCCGTCTATTCCTGCCTTCATAGAACAGTCCATGACCTCACATTGAATGGTGTAGTTAGGGTGGATCTGGAAGAGGCAGCGTCAGTGCTCTCAGCACCATCAACCGACATATCAACCCCGATACACTGCGAATCGTGTACATAGGGTCAATCTCCACTTATCAACGGGCGAAGCGCTCGCCACCCATGTGATACGAGAGCGCCCTTGATTTTCATGTTAGCGCTCAGTTTCTAGAATTCGCAAAGCTCACATTACACAGGTTTCTTAGCGCGCAAACATCGCCACGGTACAATATTCTTCCCCAACCATTGCTGCGATTGGAGTGCAATATACCAGCTTCTCTTCATCCCTGTCACCAGTTGTGGGCGTCTGAGTGCACATCTAGGCTCTGTTGATGGCACTGGACATATGTAGTAGGTCACTTGTCGTCCAAATGATGGCCAAGGGGCGCTTCCGCACACTGCCACGGAACCGGTGTACCAAATTGGTTACCAAATGTGGGGCAATTGAATTGATGGTGAACTCCTTGTTACATGCGATGATAGCTTATGACTCGTTATTCGTGTACGGAGGCGATACTTGACCGCTTTGGTACTGACTTTCCTATGCTTCTCTTACAGCTTCTTGTGCCATATGCCATATAAAAATGGCCTATCGACAATCATGGGATCCCACACACATCCTTCGATAGCAGCCCAATCTACCATCACCAGCAACCTTTAATCGAAATGCCAGGCTTGAACAAGCATGTTCACTGGGCTAGCCCTGCTACCCCTTCACCACCATCTTCCATCTCATCCCTCCCATCATCACCAGGGCCTCTTACCCCACCTCAACATACCTCAGGACCATATGTCTACCAGCCACTACCTGCGGTACCTACTCAGATAAATCCCGCATTAGGTTACAGTGCACAACCTCATCTTTACTGGGATATGACATTGGTTCCCGATGCAAAGGGACTGGCGAAGCACAACCCCGGCGTATTTGTCCAATCTGCAACTCAGCCTCCATTACCATTCATCACCATCATCATTCCTGAACTTGGAAACTGCACAGTTCAGGTCAAGGCTGAGTCCGCGCCATATGTTACAGTGGGCGATGTTCTTGACGGAATATATCGCACCCTCCGTCAATCCATCACGCCAGCGGAATATAACCGCTATAATAACCAACAGCGTCTTCAGATCGACGCGTCTTATAAACGCCGGTATACCCGGTACACACATCCTGCGGGGTATCAGTTAGAGAAGGCCAAGGGTGCGAAGAAGGTGGACCTTCTTCTAGGACGGGCGATGTTCATGGGTCTCACCTCTACAGGTAGTGGTCCTGATGTCTGGACGCTACATTGCGCATGAGCCCAATATCCGACTTCCCTTGTATCCCCTCTCTTCATATACCCCCAAAACTTTTCATACCCCGTCCTCAATGAGGATCCCCACCAAACCCAATTGTATCCATAGAACTCTACCCCACTTATTTCCCGTTTTAACGACTATTCGCATGCGCACAAGCGGACAATGGATTTTTTTATGATACGATATTTCCAGAACGATATCATTCTATTTGAATTGTCTGCCTTCGCTATCGTGTACCTTATTCCTACCTTATACGCATTGTACATGGCCTTGATGATGATGAATTGAAACGTCCTTGCTTGAACGAATGAATATTGGAGCGATGAGAGTACTTTGGTCCAGGTAAATGACGCGACCCATGTTGGCGTATAAATGTGATTGCTCGAGTCCATGTATTTGGCTGGCGCAGCTCCATAATGTGATCATAGCGTTGACTTGAATGCATTTATTACGATGAAAGTGGTGTTGTGTCCAAGTATGTAAATAAGATATATCGATACATGGTGTGGTGCTGGTGTAGACTCTAGTAGGGTCAAGACGGTTCCTCGTTGCTCATGATACAGTAAATGACTCCCCGCAACCGCAGGCGTCCTTGATATTAGGATTCTTGAAAGCGAACTTTGAGCTGCAGTGATTCAGTGAGCAAAGCATTAATTATAGTACGGAGAAACGTACCTTAATGCATCTTCCTTCCAATCCATTTCACTACCAATTATTGAGAAAAGCGCCTTGCTGTCTATGACAACCCTGACACCATCTTGCTCCACAACCTCGTCAAACTTTCCAGGTTTGTCCACGTATTCTAGGTGGTACGACAGCCCGGCGCAACCCTTGTTTCTGACACCGATCCGGAGCAGTTGCTGTGTCGGACCTCTTTCCAATGCTTGGAGACGCAAGACAGCCTCTGGGGTCTGATTCTGATGTATAAGCATAAAGTCCTGGGGTAGCCGAGAAGCACGTACGATTGTTAACGCCGCTTTCTTTGCCTTGATTTGAGGACGAGGTCTCTCTGCCTTTGGTGCTGGTGGCGGTCGTGCGGCCGTTTGTGGTGAAGCAGCATCTGACGATAATGAAGCAGCCGAAGGTATAACGACAGGTGATTCAGTGAGCGGAGGTTGTTCGCGGTCCTGCTCAGTCCGAAGAGCTGACATCATGGCTCGCCTGACTGGTACAGAGGAGACTGGTGAGCAAGGATAAAGAAAAGGAAGAGCTGAATATCGAGCAGCATGATGCAGTCTGGAGAGATTTACGAGGGAGGAAGGCATGATGAACTGGTGTACCACCAGAATTAGTGAGATGAGAGTATTTGAGTAAGAACCGGATTTGTCAAGTTGGGTCATTGTTTGTTTGGCTCCCTCTTTTTCCAGCCAATCAGCGTTCAATTTTTACTCAGAGCCTCGAGCTGATGGCCAGAATACTGCTAGAATCCAGTCATGATCAAGACCTGTGAGGACCTCTCCGGGCAGTGCGAGGCTCTCGGACAGCTATACACCCATCCGATACAATTCAGAGTGAGGTTTGACAGTTCAAATTTACATTAAAATACTACATTCTTGGTTAAATAACCGTATAACCTTCCGACACAGATCCACGTTTACATGTTACAAATTAACAACTATGGTCCATCACGCATCCAGCAGCTCCTTTTCCATGTCTGCAAACGCGGCTGCGCCCACCCCAGACAATCCTAACTGAAGCAGACAAGCCGAGGTCCACCTGTACATCGTTTCTAATGTAGGATGTGTCGGCCGTCCTTGTGATCCTGGATAGAGAGCGATTATCAGTGGCATGTCAAGGTCAGACTAAAGAAACGTCTTACTCAATATTTCTTGGTTCAGTTCGTTGGCCAGCTGAACCCTGGCCTCATGCCCCACTACCTCTGCGACTGTACCCCCAACTGCTGAAGGATCCTCATAAGCCACTATGCTGAATGTCTGCTTGAAGATGGATTTGACTTCAGGCCGAGGGTCCGACTTGTACTCGTTTTGAAGCGTTTGCCCATAGGCAATAGCCTCGTTCAAAGCAGCTTCATATCGCGCTGTAGAACTTGGTCGTCTAGCCGTGGCACCATCCGAGCCGTTCACCGCAGGTGATGAAATGGTATGCACACGCGCATCGTCATCCACCTCCATACCCATTCCGTCAACTTCTCCATCCATGCCGCTCGCCCCACCGTGTCCCGTCACATCAACCATGTCCATCTTCTTTTTCAGTTCTGCAGCATCCAGAATCAGCTCTACGAATTTGCGACACCGGAGCTTGAACATCATTAGCCCCTTCTCGCCCAAAACTGCGGGATAATGCTCCCGCGTCTCAGACAGCGCCAAATCAATATCTCGCTCCAGGACGGAATTGACTACTCTCGTCCGCAGTTCAATATCAGCCCCGAATCCGTGATCTAACAACGACGGCGCAGGCGCAGGTGCATCCGCCATATCGATATCCTGATCCCCGATCGCTGTCGTAGAGGTCATCGCGGTGGCCGCCGCAGTACTGATGGCTTCGGACTGCTTCTGGAATGCCATTGCCGTTTTGACATAACCATGATGGGCCAAATACGACAGAACGAGCTTGTTGAGTTCTCGTTTGACATCTGCTTCGGAGGTAGCAGTAGATGTTTCATCGCTGGCTGGCGAGGACTTTGACTGTGAAAATATACCAGTATGAATGGGTTCCAACATGAGATTGGCCCATGTCTGATTCCGTTGTTGCTGAACGTGGTAGTCGATATCGAATTTGAACGGTTCGTGCCCAAAGTTCACTCTGACAGATTCAGTAGGATGTTGTAATCCAACTGAAGGAAATAATGCGATCCCCCTTCCGACGTTTTCAAACACAGGGCCTGAGAAAAATGTAAATTGTCGAGTAGTACAACAAAGATCACGCCATACCAAGGAGATTTCCGTTTTTTGTGTAGAACGCCCGGTGAGTACTGAAATCGATCCCGCATCCTATAACATCTCCAACTATGACCAGTGTCAGGACATACTCAACACGAAACAATGTCAAACTTACGACCAAATGTGGGCCCATATGAACTACCGGTCTTTTCCTCAGCAAACGATCGGCCATCGTCACCATGGTAGCCCCAAGAATTAGGCTCCCACCCCGGAAGACATCTAGTTCGTACAGAAGGTCCTGCAAAGCTGAAGGAGGATGAGATTTATGATTGGAAACCGGGTGTTGAAACGTACCCAACACTGATATGCCTAATGATCGAAGAGTATCACTGAGACAGGGCAGACGAATGCAGAACAAGGCACTAACGCTTTCGGGCCCTTACTCCGGATCTCGACTTCATAATAATAAATACCGCATGCTGGGGGTATAGGCTCCGTGGAACGAGCTGCAGCTGCGCCGTCTCTTTCTGAACCGCCTACGCCTGTAAACAGACTTATTTCAGCCCTTCAATAGTACAATTTCACAAGTATCGCAAACCTTGGTATTCCAATTCCCGACCATCATTGGACAAGCTAAGTGCCTGGTGGTGATATTGATCACTCCATCGTGTAGGCAGTTTCAAAACTTGGTCGTGTGAAATGACCGACGCAGTAGAGGCTGCTGGTACGTCGCGAGATGGTGGTGGAGGGCTAAAGGCGCTATCATCGTCACTGTCCGACGGTGGTGACATTGCCCCAGAGTATGGGATGCGAGAATCCACCTCTTCTTTTCGGCTTGGCAACGAAGACGAGGAAGCATCTGACTGAAGCAGATGTCTGAAGGCAGAGTGCTCCAGGTACGACGGCTTCAAGAATAAGGTGGTCGGTACTACCCAAGGATTGGTAGGAGGTATTGGAGTGCTCTTTTGAACATTTGATGCACGGAAACTACCGATACTAGGTCGTCTCGTGCTGGTAGACGATGCTGTTGGGGATGTGCATGTGGGGTCAAAGCTCCTTGACGAATCTGCATGAACTACACGGGGCTCGAAAGAAGATGATACAGTCCGAGGGGTATTTCTGGTTACTATTGGAACGGGCTGAGTGGAAGACCGCATTGGACCCCGCAGTGTGGGACCAAAGCTGACTGGACTGTTTGAGCTCCCCGGTACTGCATGGTGGATTCCTAGGCCTCGATGTTCTGTCTCGAGAGTTGAGATAGGTCGCTGTGAAAGTCCTTGGGAACTTGGAAGACGAGTCCTGAGTGGGATAGAAATGACCGATTCAATGTTCCTTGCAGACGAGGGTGAAGTCGATGGATTATTCCGTGGAATTGGAATGCTCGAAGACCTTGAAGGTCGGTTTGCCATTGTCTATCCTCAAAGAATGAAGGAAAGGAAGGACGAAAGACTTTGGGTGAAAGACTTTGATGAACGAGGAAGGGTAAGCCTTAGGATAGTCGACGTCAATGTCCAAGTCCCCTTCGTGATATACTAATTGATCACGAGTCATACTTCACGTCTTACGCGTCTCTCTCTTCCTTACCTCCATCATGGTACGCTTCGAATTCTCTAAAAATCCTCACATTCTCATCCATTTTTTAAATAGGATCCTTCTCTAAGACTTGTACCTGGTCCTTCATCTAAATCAGCATCTGTTGCTGCAACCGCAAATACACTTGGTCTTCACGACACTCTTCAATATGGCCCCCGAACTATCGCCACAGAGATAAAGTCCGAGGGCGGACTCAAAGAAAGGTTGGAAAACGTATGTACTCGACACAATTATCTATGAATCAGTGCTCAATATCCACACCAGTGGGAGGAGACCCAGGACAACCTCAAGCTCACCATGATGCGCAATGTGCACGGGCTCCACGCGCCCATGAGAATGCTGATGGAAAGAAAGATGGTGTCCATGGTATGTGGTATCGGAATTTCGAGAGTTTCAGATGCGTTATACCTTCCTTTAGAACCCACACATGCCTGCTTTGCCGCAGAGCAACGTTCATCTGGACATCTTGATGGGTCGTGACGAGACGATAGAGCCTGCAGATGTCTTTGGAGGTGAGTAATCATGAAACTACCAAATACTTGGCTCTGATCCTGGCCTATAGAACCCATCGCCGCACCCTCGCTCAATATCCATAGCGACATGGAACGCAAGCTTCGCATGTTCTAGATTTGTATCAAGTTACCTTCTATACAATGTAATCATCCCAAGAAAATCCCGCATTGAAATCAGCGAGATTGACTGCAGTCCAGTTGTGAGTTATAAACCAGAAGCAAGGTATGGCGAAGATGACGCGTCGCGCCCTAAATATGCATCAGTGCACATATGGCAGATATGCGAACCTTTCAACTCTTAGTCTGTGTCCCACAATAGAAATCTGTATAGAACAAACACGATATTAAAATATGATGAGTTAGTGCGCTATTAGTATTTGTGGGTGTCAGTGATGTGTTACTGTAGACTGGAATCAGAATAAGCGCCCCAAATAAGCTTCCCACCTCCATCATGTCCTCAGTACGAAAGCAAGCACCCCGTCTTGCGCGCCCAGCCGCTATCTATCGTCCCGGAAGGGCACCCAAAGGTGCAGATGCGGTCGTTGACTCTGACGAAGAAGAAGAGGTCCAAGAAGTTGAAGAGGAAGGTGATGTCCTCATAGGCGGAGAACAAGACATCAAACAGGAAGACGACGAAGATGAAGAACCAATGCCAATACGGAAGACGGTGGAGACAAAAATGAAGTCGATGAATGTCTCTCTCAGAGACGTGAATATCTCGAAAGAAGGCAAGGTCATTGTTGCCGGTCGAGAGGAATCTGGTCGGACTGCTGCCGAAGAGGAAGGTGTGTCGGTCTATCCGTGCTCCCCCCAAGTCTAGCTCAACTTGAAATGTCTATAGAATCAGAAGAAGAAGAGGAGGAGGAGGAGGAGGAAGAAGAAGACGTGAAGGGCAAAATCAAGGACGAAGATGAGGAAGAGGTATGTTACATTCACGTTCAACTTGACGTCTTTGGCTCACTCGTAGACAAAGTCTAGTGAGTATGAATCTGAATCTGAAGAGGAGAAACCGCAACTACAATTCCGACCTGTATTTGTACCGAAGTGAGCTTTGTGTCTGGTCTACGGTTACTCAATATCTCATATCGTACTTAGACGAAATCGCGGCACGATTGCTGACCGAGAAGCAATGAACGAGGACACGGAGGAAGCACAGAAACGAAGGGAGGCCGAAGCAGAAGAACGCAAAAAGCAGAGTCATGATTTGGTGGCAGAAAGCATTCGAAGAGAATTGCTAGAAAGTGGGTTTCTCGTGCTATTCTAAATTCCGCTACTCACCCAGAACTATGCAGAGGAGAAAGAGGAGCAAATACCTGATATTGACGATACAGATGGGCTAGACCCAGAGGGTGAATTTGAGGCTTGGCGGTTAAGAGAGCTAGCTAGAATCAAGAAGGACAAGGAAGAGGAGCTCCGTCGTGAACAAGAGCGGGAGGAAATCGAACGACGAAGAGCCTTACCAGAAGCTCAACGACTAAAGGAAGATTTGGAGCATGCCCAGAAACTGCGAGAGGAGAAGCCCAAAGGACAACAAAAGTTTTTGCAAAAGTATTGGCACAAAGGTGCTTTCCACCAGGTAAGAGTTTGACCATGTTCCTTATTGGGAGATTATATACTAAAGTTTCAGTATTATTAGGACCAAGAAATACTCAAGCGACACGATTTCACAGAGGCTACAGAATCTACCGTGGATGTGTCAGTGTTGCCCCAGGTCATGCAAGTCAAGAACTTTGGGAAACGAAGCCGAACAAAGTACACACACTTGGTGGATCAGGATACCACTGCTGGAAATGGAGGTTTCGGTGGTATTGGTACAATAAAAGCTGGTGGCAAAACAATTGAAAGCGGCGCGGCAGGATGCTTCGTTTGTGGTGGTCCCCATCTGAAGAAAGGTGTGTCCAAGCATTGGAGTGGGCTTGCAACTGGAACTAATGAAACTACCCACAAGATTGTCCCCAAAATACTGGTCCAATAATACGGCCCACAGGTGCCAATGGAGAGTCAGGTTCGTGGAAAGACCGACCAAGTGATCATGGCTGGGGGAGAGAAGACAGAGGGAAAGGTCGTGATCGTCGCGAATATTCTCCGCGAAAGGATCGAGATCATGACTCTTCCACTCGTTATCGGCCAAGGTCGCGAGAACGAGATTACCGACGAAGATCGAGGTCGCGGTCAGTGTCGAGGTCACCCCCACCGCCACGACAGTATAGAGATGATTACCGTGAACATCGTCGGGATGAGCGTCGACGATCCCGAGACTGGTCACCGGAGCGGGATGACCACAAAGATAAGCGAAGAAGAGTGGAGGCGCGGTAGCGTCAGTAGTTGAGTCGGGATGAGTCACCATGTCATGTATCATATACCAAATCAAGTAATGCGTCGGGAGGCGGGAGGCGGGAGCGCGCCCCTTTCCATATGGAGCTTGAGTGTGACTCTTTGACGCCCGTCAGGGGGCTGTCTCATGTTGGAATTTAAGTAGCGCGTGTTGACCCTCTTCTTGCTCGACAACCACCATCATGCCTCCTCGCAAGAAAGCAACTGCAGACGGCGATGCTCCCGCTGCTCCGACGCGTTCTAGTGCTCGTAACAAAGCGGCTCAGGCCGCAAAGCCGGCTAGCACCAGTCAGGATACCAACACGAAAGCCGCAGCAAAACCGGCCTCTAAACCTGCTTCCAAACGAAAACGTGCTGCTAATGACGACGACGACGATAGCGGTACTTCAAAAACCAAGAAGCCTGCTAGCAAGAAGGCTAAAAAGAGCCAGGCGACCGTAGACGAAGACGAGGAAGAGGATGCTATGGATGTCGATGACAAGAAAGAGACCGTAAAAGATCCTAAGATGGTCACCGTGAGTCAAGTGGTACCAATTGGATTACATCTACTCATAGTCATAGGTCATTCAACGCGGTGCGGCCCCTGTTGATCCATCTTCAGGGAAAGTCAGTGCGTGTTGTCTCACTCATGGACACATTTTACTCTTCCTCACTGGATCCATCCAGATACGCACCAGGTATATGCCAATGAAGAAGATGTATGGGATGCCACACTCAACCAGACCGACGTTAAAGACAATAAGAACAAGTATTCTTCATGTCCCTTTCTTTCACCGTGTAATACGAGAATTTACTCTTTACGCCCGCAGGTTTTACAATCTTCAACTTCTTCATCCCATTGGCAATCCTTCTCAATGCATTCTATTCACTC
Source organism: Paramarasmius palmivorus (assembly GCA_037176845.1). Taxonomy (NCBI): domain Eukaryota; kingdom Fungi; phylum Basidiomycota; class Agaricomycetes; order Agaricales; family Marasmiaceae; genus Paramarasmius; species Paramarasmius palmivorus. Next base: position 218,049 of record JAYKXP010000080.1, on the reverse strand, counting down.
ATTGGGGTCGCGTTGGTGAGAACGGACAAAACCAAGTCAAAGTACGAAGCTTTACTTCTTTCGTCCTCCATACACAAGATTGACGTGCTACCAGGGACCGTGGCCACCGGCCGCGGCAATCGCACAATTCAAATCTCAGTTCAAGGCTAAAGCAGGTGTCAACTGGGAAAACAGGGTCGGAATGGTGGCCAAGAAAGGTACATACAACCTCTTGGAGAAAGTCGGAATCTTAGAACTCACCACTGTCTAAACCAGGCAAATATATGTGGCTTGGTACGTGTATTAACAAACTATAATTATGGCTATTGACTGTTCCATAGAGCGCGACTATAATAATGAGGAAACAAGCGATGAATCTAGCAAAGGGAAGGGTAAAGGAAAGGGAAAAAAGGAAGATAAGCCAAGCAAGCCTATTCCTGACAGCGCCCTTGCGCCTGAGATACAGGTCGGTCATGCCAATCCTATTGCCTTCAAACCAGTCTGAACTCGGCTCTAGGAATTCTGCCGACTGGTTTTCTCCACGAGGTACGCTTGTAGAGAACATTCGCCCATTCGTGTCTAACGATCCATTAGCATTATCGACGCTACATTGTCTTCTATGAACTATGACGCAAACAAATTACCCCTTGGTGCGTTGGCGTCTACAACCAGTAACTAAATGCATGCTGATGCAGCCATTCCTAGGGAAACTGGCGAAATCTACAATTCTGAAAGGCTTTGCTGCTTTGAAGGTATGTGTAGTAGTCAAAGGTGTCTTGCCTGACGCTCACTGCCCGTATAACAGTCTCTATCAGAGGTTATTGATGGGTCTGACAACACCAAAATCCAAGAATACGGAAGCAAGAGAGCAGCCTGCGAAGAACTGACTAATCTCTATTACTCGTAAGCCTACCCAACTACTGCTTTGCTGCAAGCTACTCACTTGTATACAGCATTATCCCCCATGACTTCGGCAGGAGCAGGCCTATCGTTATCGACAACTCTGAATTGTTGAAAAGGGTGCGTAAAACACCTAATTTCTACACGATGTTAAGCCCTCATTCGATCCAATAGGAACTGGATCTCGTCGACGCGCTCGGCGAAATGGTAATTCATTACCCTCTAATTTGCACAGATCGTACTCATCCAGCTATAGGAAATTGCCTCTCAACTCATGTCAAGCATCGAAGAGAAAGAAGATGCGGAGCCTATCAATCCTCTCGACGCCCAATTCCGTTCGCTCGAACTCACTGAAATGGACGTCGTCTCGAGAAATAGTCAAGAATTCAAGACCATCGAAGAGTACATGCGCAATACTCATGGCGATACCCACGGACACATTAAAGCCAAGCTCAAAAACTTGTTCCGCATTGAGAGGTAATAGTCCATCAACTCGGATCAGATCTGCTAAGTCTGACGCAGACTGCAGGGGCACTGAAACCGAGGCCTGGAAAAAGGCAGGCTATGACGAGATCGACGATGGCGAACGTATGCTCCTTTGGCACGGTTCTCGCTCGACCAATTTCGCTGGTAAGTGGAACATTTTCCAGGATGGAAATGCGTCCGCCTCATGCAACATCAGGTATCCTGAAGCAAGGTCTTCGTATTGCTCCCCCTGAAGGTTCGTCCCAAACTTGTACACAGTTCCTGGGATTCACAAATGTCTCCAGCTCCTGTCAACGGATATATGTTTGGCAAGGGTGTCTACTTTGCGGATATGATGTCCAAGGTATGAACTACACAAGTCGCCACTACTCGAATTGCGCTAACATCAATTTCAGTCGGCCGGATACTGTTATCCAGGGTTACTATCCTTCTCTATAATAGAAGGTCCCTAACTGACGAGGACTGCAGATTGAGTGGCAATGTTGGATGCCTGCTTTTATGCGAGGTTGCCGCGAAGCCGTTCTATGAACGTTACGACGCTGTAAGTGTCTTCATCCACATTCCAGTACCATATTGACCACAGTCCGTAGGAATATAACGCAGACCAAAGTTGCAAGAAAGCTAACAAAAGGTGAACATTTTCGTTGTCACCCTTTTGATTGGTGCTTATTGTGTGTCCAGAGCGACAAAAGGTATTGGAAGGCAGCAACCTGAAAAATGGAAAGACGCCGGGAAGGCTCTTGGAGTCGAAGACCTGGCTGGGTGCGTTATGCCTGATGGAAAACCATGCAACAAGGATACTCCAGGATATTTGCAATACAATGAGGTATGTCTTTGTCTCATCCGTAGGATTCATACTGATGCAACGTACAGTATATTGTGTACGATGTGGCCCAAATCCGCGCTAGGTACTTGCTCATGGTAGACATGTAAATTGTGGACTTTCCCTGTAAATTCTGCCTCGTCTCTGTAGTAGTTCCGTTTTGAGAACTTGACCGAATCTCTGCAGCGTGTCTCTGAACCAGATTGAAACAACTAAGGCATCTACTCTACGCTACCAAGGAATCTTCCGTCTCGTCTTTTCACAGACCCAGATACCCTGCTCGATCACATGCCTAGCGCTCACTACACATCCTTCCAAGAGAGGAATGCCCGAATATGCGTAGGAGCCACATAGCCAAATGCCTGGACCATCAACGTTATTCTTCAACTTCCCTGCGCCTTGCAAGGGACCCAGCCGTCCTTCATCCGGCCCAGAAAGACTGGTCCAACCTCTTTCCTTCTCTACATGCAGACCTTTCAACGCCTCCTTCGAAGCCAACGTCACAATTGCGCGTTCGAGTCTCGCGACACTGAGTATCCTTTCAGCTCTCGGCTCAACGATCGGATTCGTCGTCTGGAAAACGGGGGGAAGTTGACTGGAATATCCTTTAGGAATAGGTAGTGAATGTGTGGCCATCGTATACGTCGGGGAGCACTTATTCAGGGTCCACCCGTCGTCGCTCTTCTCGGTTTTGGCCGCCGCCAAAAGTGAGGGATGTGCAACAATAAGATTCAGCTCCCTTCGATCTGCTGCAATATCTGGGACTAGGGATTCGTCCGTGTGGTTGATAACCACTGACGGTCGATATTGGAAATGCTGGAGGCAAGCAATCTGGTCTTCCACCGATTGAGCGTGATACCCATTTGTGGAGGAAGGCAATGATGAGGCATAAGATTTGAGGATAGGTATCGCACGAGATGCTTGGGTGGCAATGATGATGTGCTGAAAGCCTGAATACACTTCGTCACCGGTTACAGTTGAGCAGTGAATGGATACCAGCTGGGGGTCCTGGGGATCACTTTCCAGCCCGGAAATAGACGAGGATAAGTGTATATGTGGAATTCGAGCTGAAAGTCTTGCAACCACGTCTCGAACACCATTTGTCGCCGCATAATGATGAGTGCCCAATGTCAACCATATGTAATCTAAGGATGGGAAGGTAAGTACTTGCGGAATGCCTTGCGTGCCATGACATACGTACCAAGTAACTCTTCTACCGGATGCTGTTTTACATCATCCGTCGGACAAGTACAGACGGCAGAGAACAGTGGTATTAGTATGTTCTCTGCAAAGTCTATCCATATAGTATCAAGGCCCAACAGCCCTGATATTCGTCCGCGAGGAATAGTGCGTTTTATCCACACACCGAAAGATAACGCGGAAACGTCTACGCTCCGTTGCATGGGAATGGACAGGATGAGAAGCCTGACATAGCAGAATAATAGCTGCATTGCAACGATTGCAAAGGTGAACAGCACCCACGCCCTTTTTGCAACGTTCAGCAGGAGAAATGAAGAGTTCGAAGCTTTGCGCAAGTCAGATGGCATACTGACGCCAGCGAGTCCAGAGCGCCCGTTGTAAATTATCGAGGTTGTGATATTCCGGCCATCGGAATCCTGACGGGGAGAAAGACGGGCAAATGAATAGGAATAGTCTGCTGTTCGAAATGAAACCCCAAGATGTTTATAGAAGGCAATAAGACGAGGATAATACCCTGTCCCCAATCAGCTTCTGAAAATTAGAAACGAATATTGTTACACACCTCCCTGGAACGAGCGCATTGGCACGTCGATTCGCCAGTCCTTCTCTTCTCCTGGTACCGGTAATGACATTGAAGATGAATCCATCCCTAGTGTGGATGCCTGCACACGACATGATTGATGACCGCGAGTAAGGAGAACGGAGTATTACAATACCTTCTCGAAAAGGTGAACCTCGTAAATAACATCCTTGTCCTTCCCTCCGCTTTCAGATAGCAGGTATGCAGCAGTCAAGCCAGCTAGACCGCTTCCTATGACTGCGACTTTAACAGTTCTACTAGTCATAGGTCAACGTTTTCTTCGGGGGCAAAAGTAGCGCTGGCACGAGGATTATAAGGAAAAAAACGCGAGTTCCAGAAATCGTTCGATGACACCACATACCTGATACTGGCTTATAATGGCTTGTTTAGGAGGTGTAAGGCAGCTCGCGATCCGAATTAGGCTTATCTTCGAGAACCCTTTCTCTACGCGTTCCTTGAGTCGCTGAATATGGACAGGAAGAAATACATGTAGGCTTGTGTAGCTTCCATATGTTTCCCATCAATGTGTTGCGTAGTGATGTCTAGCCCGAATACCATCATGCACGACTCGCGATCGGAAGATTCTAAACATGCCCGAATCGACCGATCAACTCCATGGATCACGTTGATTAACCAACTTGGTGTGGTCTAATAAGGCCCAAAGCCGTCCGTATCTCTCATTCAAACTCATCGCTGGAATCAGGCGGATGCAGGGCCTGACGATGGACGGGAACAAACAGAAACTACATTATCATATTGCGCAATTGCATATCGACAATCTTCGACAATCCGGAGTTATTCGGCCTTGGCGCAAGAACGATGAAATTTCAGATGATTTGCAGGTACATACATATCATGCTTTGAAATTGTAACTGTAATATCCGGAGACTTATTAGGTAGAAATAAACAAGATAGAATGTAACAGACAACAAGGTGCAAGTGTCGATGTCCAAGAAAGCATTACGAGTCATACAGGAAGGTATCGTCACAGTCGTCATGGGTCATAAATATCATGAAGGAACATTGGGCAAAGCACGTCCCGGAGGGGAGTATTGATCGGGAGTAGGAGGCGAACGGGAGGCGACAGAAACGCTACTTGGAAAATGATGGTTAGTGTATTGGGCAATGCTGGACCCACTTCTTGTTGGTGAAATTGGGGGAGAACCTGAGGGCATGCCCGGGTATCTCGAGTAATAACTTGCACGCATATCATTAGGTGTTGGCGCGGATGGATTAGGATACTTGACAGCATCCAGGGTGCCAGAGTAGGACGGCTGCGAGAGGGTGCTGTCCATATTATCCTGAGAGTACTGACGGGAGGGCATAAGCCCAGAAGGGGTAACCGCTTGGGGTGCCAAGGGCGCCGGCACGGTAAGGACCATAGGCGTAGATCTTCGACGGTTGGCAAACGGAGGCACATATGGGCGCTGCTGGGGTTGAACAGGTAATGACTGCCTATTCATACGAGATGATTGCTCTCTGGAATATTTCTGAGCGGATGACCGTTGTAATCCCCGTGATGCACTCCTTCCAGGAGATTGAGGCATCTGTTGAGTGTTATTCCATCCAGGAGAGCGGGTCGGAGAGCGCTTTGGAACGGGCACTCGCGGTGGTCTTTCAAGATCTAGCCCGCCGGCACCAGAGGACTGATGAATGTTTCTCGACATCAGATGGTTGAATGGCATATCGACGACCTCGGTCATCAGTGGAATAGGAACTTGGGAATGATAAATCTGCCGTTCGCCTGCGACACCAATCTCTCGACCATTCTCTGATGATGGCGGAAAAGGTGCCGTTGCATTAGAAATATCTGTGTGCGCGTTTGAAAGATCAGTTCTTGAAGGGAATACGCGACCGAGCAGACTGTCCCTAGAACCATCGTGCTGCGGGGTGAGGAGAAGGGAAGTTGGGGGTGGACTGGAAGGTGGTGAGGTCGAGAGGTGTGCCATTGCTCCGCGGGGCGAATGCCTAAGTTGATGCTTTTGTATCTGTGATGTCTGATGATCATTGTACACGGATAATGGAGCAAGTACATCGTCGTCGGTTGTATTGATGCGATGTGAGGGACGGCTAGAGCTTGCGCGATATTTCCTCAATATGCTCGCAGGAGGAGGATCATCTATCACACCACGGTAGTCTGAAAGAAGTTCGCTTTCAGCCTCGCGTTCTGCCGATATACGCTTGGAGTTCCTGTGTCGTGAAGATTCCTTTCGAGATTTAGAGCGACTGGCTGTTCTAGAAGGTGGGGGAGAAAGGCGCGTATCCTGCTCGTGATCCGTGGACTGAGAAATACGATTGTATATGGAGCGCCACCACGACCGGTTATGTCGATGTCCAGTCTCTTCGGCAGGCGGCTTTATATGGCCACGTCCTAGATCGTAATCTAGAATAATCAGAATTGGGGTGTATGTCCACCTTGCAGGAAAGTTTACCTTCTTTTCCAACACCGTATCCACGTCTAGCGAGCTCTTGTTCAATTTGCTCCTCTAAACCCTCACTCTTCTCTCTGTATATGCCATATCCATAATGGTTACCAGCCCCTAACCAATCCCTTCGTCCGCCAACTTCGACGATCCGTTCAGACTCGACATCCACTCGAACGGAAGGAAAGGTCAGCTCCTCTACATCGGCAGGGAATGTTCCCTCTTTATTTCTCGCTGAAACATTTCGGGTATCAGGTCGCGCAGGTGCAAACGCAGATGGTCTAGCTCTTCCAAATGCATCCTCGTAGTAGGCTTGCCTTCTGGCACTAATATCTACTTTCGGTTCCCTGCCGCGCATTTTCGCCCACATGTATTTTGTCCCTGCCCAAAGCTCGCGGAATGTCTCTCGGAAGTCCATAGCGTGACCCAATGCGCGCCACTTGCCCATTGGCAAGGACGGGAGGTCTTTCGAATTGTGAATAGGCTTGTAGACCTTGTATGTGAAGGCATAGACGTGTAGGAATGCGAATAGCCTATAAACAGTTTTCATTGGGACGTGCTGAGGTATGAATACGAGAAGGCATACATCATCTCAAATGTCTCCAGCAATGCGCCAATGCCGATGTTGATATCTTCAGCGGTCATGTATTTCGTCTGAGAATGTGTCAAACGGAAGAAGAATGGAGAGGTAAAGATTCACCCACGTCTTTGACAATGCCAAACATGCTAAGTACCGACAAAAATGTAGCTTGCCAGAAGGTCAGGAAAACTATGAACAGATCAGCTAAGAGGAATCCGGTTTTTCTCTAGAACAACTCACCAACTGCCTTGATCGCAAACAGCTTCAACAGCGGCTTCTGTGGAGCCAAGTACGTCGAAGCCGAGACATACAGCTGAATCAAGCAATACATTGCTATTGTGACCGACAGCGATACGATAAGAACAAGCTAGAAGAAGAGCTTCATTAGTCCCCTAGAAATCGCAGGATATTCGCCACTGCTCACGTAGATATGCCCCCAACCTAAAGCGAAGAGGTTAGCATTCGGCTCTGAATAGCAAGACGTCAAACGAACCTGGACTCCACGAAGCTTCACAGTAAAGGCCTATATAGTCCAAGACAACCGCTGCAAGTGTAGTTCTGAAATAGAGCATAAGGATCAGACTAGGCGGGTGACGAGTTGAAACATACGCAGGACGGAGAACACAGTATTGTAGGACGCCCCATTTCATGACTTGCAAGAACGATAACCCGGTCTTCCGGAGATGTTAACAACATGAAAAAGAAGAATACTAATGCACCTACTGAAGGCTTCCACTTGACAAATCCTAGCGGGAAAACCCATTTCTTGACTTCTTCGCCTTTGCGAAGGGCTTCGTTATCCGCCTCCTTGGACAAGCCGACCTTTTGGAATAAGGCTCGCTGCTCGTCGGGGTCGGGAGAGAGATAGATTAGAAGAAGGTAGAAGAAGGAAGTCAAGACCGTTGACTCGTAGCAGTCTCGGAGGAGGATGAGTGGGGTTGCATGGTTCTGCCATTGCGTTCAGAGCAGATCACATCAAGCTTTCTGGGGATGTACTTACCCACCAAAAATACGATGCCAGACTGACTACGGCATATATTGGTACCATGAAAAGAATCCTGACGATATCTGGTGTTGAAATGAGTGGATGAATGGAATGGAGGTTAAACGCCTTACGCCTTTGTTCCCGTTTCTGTATAGATATTATGGGTTACTGAAGAGAGAAACATATCTCGGAAACTCACATTTGTATACCATTTTAGATGCTTGTAGATGAGCCAGAACGACACTGCGCAAGATATGAAGGTGAAAGCAGATGCAATAATCCATCCAATCTAAGCGTTGGTGAGTATGATAAACTCAGGGATGCCAAGCCGGCCCATACATGATGAGCTTGAGAGCAAAGATCAATATCAAAGTAATCTATTGCAGAACATAGGACTCACTTTGCCAAACAAGATTGCCTGAAATGAAAGGTAAAAATGATCAGACCACTACCGAGGAACTGTACCCAGTATGACTCGCCATTTTGAAGTAGAGAAGGCCCATCGTCTGCACGCTCTTTATAACATCTTCCTTCAACATGTTCCGCCATCGTTATTCCTTATTGTATTGCCGATTCAAAGGGTAATTCGAGTGTTGTATAGCAAGCACAATAATGTCATAAATTAGTCGTCAGTCGTTGATTTCGTGAGTAGAAGTCGTAAGGAAGGGTGTTGCAAGAGAATGTAGGAGGTATCCGAGGTCGACCTCCCCAGCGTCGCTGACGAGCTCGTCGTTGTGCCCGGTAGCGCTGAAGCACAATGAGGAAAGGAGGTAAGAGAGACCGAGACGATTCAGGGCAAGTGGTCCACATGGACCGAGTGCTAAGCGATACTTAAAGATTTCGATCGATCCGGAAAAAGCAAATTTCCCCCGCTTACATCCATGGCAGAAACAACTACTGCGCCTCGAACATTTGTTTTGGCCTCTCGTGGCTCTCAATTGGCACAGATCCAGACCTACTCGGTCGTCGACACTCTCAAGGCATTATACCCCGATACCACTTCAGAAACAAATCCCAAATTCACCGCTTCATTCATGACGACTGCTGGAGACAAGAATCAGTCGCAAGCTCTCTACCTTCTCGGCGGCAAGGCCTTATGGACAAAAGAACTGGAAGTCGCACTCCTGGAGCGTGAAGTGGACATGCTCGTACATTGCCTCAAGGACGTCCCGACAGTTCTTCCGGAAGGATGCATGATCGGCGGAATCCTGGAACGAGAGGATCCAGTGGATTCACTGGTAGTCAAACGCGGTTACGAGGATAGATGGAAATCTCTCGACGATTTACCAGAAGGAAGTGTGGTCGGTACAAGTAGTGTGCGTCGTGTAGCTCAGCTGAAGAGGAATTACCCCGGGCTCAAATTTAAAGACATTGTACGTGGCCCATCACTGCTCTCAAAGATTGATACTCATCGATATTCCCATACCAGCGCGGTAATCTGTAGGTCTCAGCTCGCGACAAGAAATGCACCTGCTTAACCTCGCAATTACATAGAAACACACGACTGGCCAAGCTCGACGCGGAGGATGGTCCTTTCGCAGCTATCATCCTGGCCAAAGCTGGTATGGTTCGTTTGGGCATGGGAGACCGGCTCACATGCGACCTCAATCCCCCGATACTTTTTCCCGCAGTATCTCAAGCTGCCTTAGCCGTGGAAATACGAAGTGACGATAAGGAGGCACTAGAATTGTGCCGGAGAATAACAGACCAGGATACGGCATGGATATGTTCTGCGGAGAGAGCGTGTTTGAGGGCCCTGGAAGGAGGCTGTAGCGTCCCGGTTGGCGCATATTCGTCCTTGAAGCACGACAAAAGCACCATCTTGGAAATTACAGGCTGCGTCACGTCTCTTGATGGCTCGACGCACGTCGAGCATACATTGAGAGAACCGGTGTCATCCGTGGAAGAAGCAGAGGACGTGGGAGGGAGATTGGCTCGGATTTTGATTGAAACCGGTGCTCGAGAAATTTTGGATAGTATTAACGTGGATCGTGAGAGAAGGATCAAAGAGGCGGAGGAGAACAACGAAAAGATAGAGTAGATACTAGAATCAGTAAGTAAAATTCGAAAGATTTCTTGTAATCTGTATAGAACTGTACCACAACCGATGGTTGGATTTCACGACTAATTTTATTGAAGGGCGAATGCATTGGATTACAGTGCCAGTACACTAGTACAAGCACAACATCTGGTCTAGAATATCTCGAACCAAACCAAGCCGCAGGCGTTCCAGAGAAACCACGTCCACGAATTCGGCGAGGAAAGATTTTACTCTACATCCCCGCGAGCGCCTGCACGACCCTTAGTTTTAAATGGGAAGACAAGTGACTCTAAAGCGGAGAGGAAAAAATGACATTGAAGAAGAAAAGAAATCGCAAAACTCGAAATTTTTATACAATCCCGTTGTTTATTTGGCTGCTCCCTTGAAACCAAGCAGCAACATCGCAACAGCACTGCATTCAGTTTCGTATTGGTACACCATCACTATCGCTGTAGTCTGCCGTCGTCAAGGGCATTGCTCTCCTAGTCAGCGATGGCCTCAATCTCAGCCAGAAGGTTGGCAAAAGAATTGAACGAGATCCAGAGTGGGGGATGTCCAGTCGGTAGGGTTGTATCGTGCCATCGCGGAGAAAGCTGACATTGGACCCACGATTTCCAAGGCATCCAGGTCGAACAGGCCGATGATTTCCAGTGTTGGAGATTCAGCATAGAAGTCATGGGCGAATCTCTCTACCAGGCGCGTTCCTACATCCCCATTACGCCAAAGAGACTAACACCTAACCTTTCAGAATGAGAAATTCACATTACAGTTCCGCTTTGACCCTCAATATCCGATCTCATCTCCTGCTGTTCAATTCGTGCAAACCGAAGGAAGAGAGATACCTATACATCCGGTGAGTTTGAATCCCGCATCTCTGCACAAAAGCTCACTCTGGTCTCCTCTTAGCACGTCTACTCGAATGGACATGTTGGTCTACATTTCCCTCTTTTTCAAGAAGCCGAGACAACATCTTGAACAATCTTCCAGATCTGTGCCTCTATCCTCGGTAACGAATGGTCCCCCGTCCTGAGTGTCGTCGCGGTTTGTGTAACTCTGCAGAGCATGCTGGCGTCTTGCAAGGTTCGTGCGCAATTTATACATAAATAACCTGGTCTACCTCTAATACTATTATGTCTTTTTGGCAGGAGAAACGTCGGTAAGTTGTGTCAGACAAACGCATGGGAACCCGTTGTGTTGATGGTCTTGGAAGACCGGTTGATAACGATAGATACGTGCGAAATGCTCCAGAGAACCCAAAGAAGGTATGTGGTACTCAACTCACTTCGGACCTACATGGTCTGATATGTATCCTCCTAGACGCAATTCCATTATGACGGTGGGTACTGTCACATTTCCAATTTGCATGAGAAACTCATAGGGTACTCAATCTATTCCCAGACGATACGTATGTGTTTATAATCTGCTTCTATACCCAGGGTGGTACTCATTATGTGATAGCGTATAATAACCTCCGGATTCCTTGTATCTATCTAGTCTGTATTTTGTACCAACGCGCAAACGTGCAATGCAACATGACATTTATTCGTGCAAGCCATAGGCTTTCTGATGTACAGTGATTGATATACTAGTAGATATACAAATAAATCACCGAAAAGAATATCCAGTGAATGATCCTCAAATTCCGAGATACTGCACTCAACAATCGTGCATGAGAAAACTACGTACTTATTACGAGCTAACCTTCCCACTGCAGCAACTTCTGACAACTGGAGGTGTTTCAATTGGTGCTGGCGGGGCGCAGCATGAGCCTGAAGCTTGGGTTTCGATTTGGACTGACTCAGAAGGTGCCTCCCCTTCTCCTTCTCGGCCAAGTGGTCTGCACAACACCCATCGCAGTTCTTTCCGCAACCGCATTTCCCACCGGGGCATCCACACTTGCCACCACAACATTCCAGCTTGGGCACTGTGATTAACCCAAACGGAACACCATGTTCCTTGGTCTTGATGGCTGCCTCTGGATACACGATCACATTCATGGGGTCCAGCTGGTCGCCAACACCCATCTTGCGATTGGCGGGTGGTGCGGGCAAAGCGGCCGCACGAGCAAAGAAGCGATCAATAATGGAAGTAGAATTCGACCCGTGTCCAGGTAAAGCAATGCCATGAGTGTTGTCAACACAGGTGCCACATCCATGGGCACATGGGCGGTAGGTTGTATCGACGTTTTCGGCACCTCTGTGCTCAGCACATCCTGGACAGCAACATTCAATCCCGCAAGTACATCCGGACCCAGCGAGGGAAGTGATCTCGCTTAGCGGAGGCATGATACCGAAATCTGGAATAGGTCCAGGTGTTTCGGGAAGTGGCGATTCAGATATGAGTAATGGAGGGAGTTCGATCGAGGCAGGTGGATGTTGGTGTTGGTGCTTTGGACGCTTAGAAGGAGGTGGCGGGGAAGACGGGGAACAACACCGTGAAGGAACTTCTTGGATTGCTGCCGCCTTTGCGAGTGCCGCAAGCGCGGAATCTCCTGACGGGGTCTTCAATTTACGGCATTTGCATTTCCGTGGGTTCTTGCAAGAACAAGAATTGAGAAGAGAACCAACTGAGGTATGCGGTGTCAGATTCACTTTTATGCAGTAATTGCACGGCATGCGCACCTTGTTTTTGGGCATCAGGAAGAGTGATTACAGTCGAAGATGTCGTCTGTAGGTCCTTCAATCCATTAGGGAGAGAAGGAATAGCTGGAATGAACCGTTTTGCTAAAGCACGTTGTTAGTGAAGCCATATGACTTCCATCACGGAATGGCGCACCTTTAGTCCCAGCTGATGCAGGTAAAGGAAGTACTTCTGGCTTGGTGACATCCTTATCGAGACAGTTGCACTTAGAATGCATCTTCCTCGACTGGCGCAACGAACGGCATTTCTCGCATTGTGAGATAGGTCTTCCCTTCTTCTTAATTTCGAACAGGGGCCTATCTGTGTGGGCACAAGCCGATGAACGATGGCCTTTGATACATGACTCGCTATTCAAAATCTGGTTTAGACATTGTGTTTGAATCGTAGAGGTGAAGCATCACGGACCATGCAAACTTCTTGTCGTTGATTAGAACCTGCTCAGAGCCATGTAAGAAACATGTTCGTAACATTTCCTGTATTGCGCACCATTTCTTCCGACTCTTTGTCGACACTCCAGCTTCAAGACACTGAGAGGCCAGGTAAGGGATGGCAGAAATTCGGAAAGAAGGCCTAATTACGAGCCCGATATATAAGTCAAGGTCGTGGGTAAAAACAAGGTGGAAACAGGCTAGACATCTATCGGGAGACCACATGACTCTGGGCATCAATCAAGGAACGAACACGTCGCCAATGGCTGATGCAATGCAGAAGAACATACAGTAGCATACAGTATAGCTCGAGTGCATGGGCTGTATCTTCTACTGATGACCCTTGCCATGTTTAAATGCAGCTACTGAGTTTGTTTTCAAACTGTCTAGAATTGTTACCCATCGTAAGAATCCATAGGCAATAACCCCTCAGATAATGGATGCCCAAAGCATCCAGATGCACATGGACCTTATGATCTCAAAGAAAATTGACTCGATTGACTGCTGACCCTATTTGCACTGATATAGATACCAAGAGGAGCGGGCCATGAACTAAGAAGTGTTCTTCGATCCTACATCGTTGGGCGGCTCCGCACTGCCTCCCAGGTTCCACAACTGCTCCAAGTTCATTCCAGATGCATTATCGCCACCAGTGAAGAGCATGTTCAGGTCAAACACCGAGCTGTTGGATACGCCTTCTGAGGATGCCTGACCCCCAGATTGCATGCCATGAGACAGTGTGGCAAGTAGCGACCCGGGTGATGGCGCGTTCTGATCACTTGTCGTTTGCGTCGGTAGCTGCAGACTATCGTTATTCTGCAGAGAGGAAAAGAGGTCGTTATTTGTATTGGCCGTGACGCCAAGCGACGATAGAAAGCTTGTGTCAGTCTTGTTCTGAGCTGCATTGGAGTCTTCCGGTCCTTCTACCGGCGAGAAAAGATTTTCGACGTCTCCGCGATTGTTGGAGGCAGTCTCGTCAGAGTCTCCGAATAAGTCCATCGGCATGTCTATCCCTTCAATGCTGCCCATATCTAACTCGATGGGCTTATCCGCCGAGTCCCCGATAGAATCATTGAGGTGGAGGTGTAAGTTGCCGGACGTATCCGACTCCGGAATAGTCAGGTCGATGTCAACCGGATTACTCGACGAGTCGCCGGTACCACCAAAAGCTGCCATCAAGTCTGAATAATCCGTAGGGCGTGCAGACTTGGGGGCCAAGGTAACTGGTGAAGGGAGACGCCCGCCGCTAGTAAGGAAAGACGTGGGGTCATCGGTAGAAAGTCGCAACGCAGTTGCTGAAAGGTCGAGTTTGGGAGGAAGTGCGGGACGATGCAATGACGACATGGAGATCGTGGATTGGCGTCTGCCTGAAAGTATGGATCCTTGTACTGGAGACTGGCTTGGATTAGAGGAGACCTCGTTGGTCTGTGTCGCTTCAGGCTCCGAGTCCATGGGTATATCCGTCGAAGCTGGAATGGGTGAAGGTGATTTACGCATGGCATTTGCTGCAGCTTCTGCGTCTTTTATTCGTTGTTGTTCCTGTTGCAAGTCCCGTTGCAATACAGAGATGGCTCGCAACTAGTACAATGTGAGTTCAAATTGCGTATCGAATGCGATAGCACATACCAAGTGGGACTCCACCGACTCACAAATTTGATCATACAGTTCCAATTCTCTTCCCAGAGCCACTTGCAGTGAAATTGGAGGCGAAGAAGCATGCTTGCGGATCCCACTAATGTCCACGGATTATAAGTAAAAGATATGATTATCCGAACACATACGCACAGTTTCTGTGTGTCAACGTAGAATCTGAGAATCTCTCCTGTCTTGACTGCAGCATTCTAAGCAAGTTGAGTGTGTGCGACGAACACCGAAAACATCAGCCTACCTTTAGACACCCGGATAATGCATTCATCTCTGGTTCCAAAATAGACATTTGATGTGGTACTGGAGGAGGTGGCATTGCTTTTGCATCTTGTTCGGCCTTTATTGCTTCAAGTTCGCTCTTTCCTTTAGTAGAAGCATTTTGAAGTCGAGGCGAAGGCTTGGGAGCCATGATGATGGTGGTAAGAGTATGAGATATTCTGTGCTGGGAACAATTGATCAAGTCGACTATATGTTGACCACCGACCACAATCATCCCCACCTTACAACAGGTTCATGACTACACCATTCGTTCAGGTTCTTTGCATTTTCCCAG
Organism: Paramarasmius palmivorus; assembly: GCA_037176845.1. Taxonomy (NCBI): domain Eukaryota; kingdom Fungi; phylum Basidiomycota; class Agaricomycetes; order Agaricales; family Marasmiaceae; genus Paramarasmius; species Paramarasmius palmivorus. Next base: position 202,784 of record JAYKXP010000080.1, on the reverse strand, counting down.
TTTCTCAAAGAACTTAATGCTAACGGATGTGGACTATCCTTTTAGCGCCGTATTCGCCATGTCACCTCAATACAAGTCTGTAACTTGTCCCCATTCCCTCTTCGAGATGCATTCGCTTCAGCAATATCCAAACCAACGGAAAAGGCGCAGTTTGTAACTCATGGACACCTTCCTGATGATCTAGATGCTACACTTTCTCGCAAACGAGGTCGTCGGATATCCACCAATTCGATAACAACACTCCGAAGTTTACATTCCGATGAAGGGGCCGGGGATACTCCTTCGAGTCCTACGGAAGGCAGAGGTCGAAAGAGAACAATGAGCTCGACGTCTGCGACCCGTCAAGCACCAACGGTTCGTTCACAGCGAGTCCGGAATGGATCCATTAGCTCTACACTCAGTCATCCCTTTCCTTCGTCATCGGTATCCGACTCACACGAAGTATCCATCGAAACTTCCAAGTCACTGCTCGCCACGCTACCGGACAACTCGCAGTCGGGGCTAGAGAAGGTCATCAAAGGACGACTTGTAGAAACCTTTCTTTCAGTCTATATACTCCCTAATTCTCCGGAACAGGAGACGCCCGTCACACATCATTCGCGCTCAGCCTCTGCTTCACAACCATCGTCCCCCCTCAGTCCGCTCCAATCATCTTCCACAAAGTCAGCACAGAGAAAAGGTCTCGCAGTTCATCCACCTTCGTCTCCCGGTCCGTCAGATAATTTTGCCACATCCTCACGCCGAGGATCGTGGGCAGGCAATCGCTCGATACCCTCTCCAAGCTCATCTCGCGGCCAGAACAAACTCTCGCCAGCTTCTGTAGGTATAACTGGACACAAGACTTCCGCCTCAGTCTCTTCTTTATCAGAAGGACTCCAGGCCAACCCGGAGTCCAAAAATACATTGGAAGCCACTGTGCCTGACTATTTATCTCCCATCCACCGACCTTCAACAAACCCCCTGTTCTTTGTCGATCCACGAACAGAGTTTGCGCCCAATTCTGATATAAGTGGAGATAGATTTAGAGCTGAGATCTGGGCTAAGATTAGCGAGGAGCGGAGAAATGCTACTACCGTGAATGGAAAAGGGAAGGAAAAGGAGCAGCCACGGGATGAAGACCATGGGTGGCAGGTATTGGAGCAGTGGGATGTGGATCTATCGGAGGTTGTGCCGCTCGCAGACGATGTAAGCATCGTTGTTCTGTATGCTAGATTTTCCTTTAAAATTCTAGTTCGACAGCTTAATGCGACAATGCATCTTCCTTCAAATACACTCGTGGTGGGCATTGGTGCAACTGGTCAGAGATTCTACATCCCGAGAAGCCTTGCTCGCAATCGTTCACCGTCACCTTCCGCCGGATACGCGTCAGATCCAGAAACTGTGGTGCATAAAGTGAAAGTCACAGATGATGAGGAGCCGCTAGTCGTGAGCAGGAGGCATAGACGAGGTACGAAGGCCGAGTCAGCTAGTAATCCTGTGAAAACAGCTGGTTGGCAAGATCTTTTCAAGTAAGCCTCGATATCTAAAGAATCGATACTCAACTAAACCTTGACAGGCTTGTGTCTCTTCAGACATGCATCATAGACACCCAGTCGTCCCTCAGAGGCATTATAGACAGTATAAACACTTCGATATCGGAGTCATCTATCTTAATACTGGTAAGTCACTCCAACAATATTTTTGCGTAGTCTTAAGTCATCTTCTTAAGAAACGGGAAATATCTGAAAGGCAATCACGTATGGCTGAACTGAGGGCGGACTGTAATACTGTCACGGACAAGTCCCAAAAGCGTGAGTCAGCTTTGATACCTAACCCTTGTCCTCCTCATCGATATGCAGTTCGAGAAGACATGCGTGCTCGCAGAGAAATGCTCCGGCATCGGCAAGAAATGCTCGCCTTGGCTCGAGTACGAGAAGATGATGAATTCCAACAACGAGTGGAAACAGAAGAAGAGGTCGTGGACGAACGGTAAATCTTTTTTTCCACAGATGGAGTAACTCAATTGATACCGCTATCAGAGCACGTTACGAATCTCTTCGGAGCCTTTTCAGACCTACACGCGCCACACTCATCTCAACCCTTGCTTCAATCTTCCCCATAGAGCTTCTCTCACCGCCCGACCTTCTTTACACCATTCTCGACGTACCGCTTCCGATACCACTATCTTCCAACGACCCTGCTCCTCCGTTATCCTTGCCGAACCATAAGGATATTAACGAGGAGACCGTGGCGACTGCATTGGGATATGCAGCGTTGTTGGTCCAACTATTGGCTGCATACCTCGGCAAAGGGCTCGTCTATCCAGTCACGTACATTGGCTCCCGGAGTTTGATACGAGACGGTATCTCTGCGATGGTCGGTCCAAGGATGTGAGGATCATTTTTCGACTGACGCGCCCGGCTTTAATCAAAGTTTCATAGGTTTCCGTTATTCTCAAGAGGGGTGGACACATATCGTTTTGAGTATGGAGTGTTCTTACTCAACAAGAATATTGAGCTAGTAAGTTGTTCGTCGAAGTCGTTGAAAACGCTAATTCGCCTTTAGCTCATGGTCGAACATGATCTGCGAGCCATGGACATGCGACATACGCTTCCGAACCTCAAGAACCTCCTTCTCACACTCACTGATGGCGAAAACATCCCTGTCGCGTAAGTGACGAGCGTTTCTGCGGCGTTCACTTGTTATCTTACATCCGCTTCATTTACTTAGCCCTAAGCGACCTCAATTATCTCCCATAACCTCGCTCTCCGAGTTCGAATCACCGTCGTTAAATTCAGCGCCGTCCTCCCCGAAAGACGACAGCACTACGCCAAAGGCCAATACCAATCTAGACCTTCCAGCAACCGAATCTACACCTTCAGAAAGCGGATCTACGACACCGACTGCGTCCGCTGGCAATGCAAGCGATGCCACGGACACAATCAAACTATCACGTTTTCTTGGACTTCCACCTCTTTCTGGATTCCTACGCGTGCGATATCCGTCGTCCCTGTTGACAACCAAGGGGAGCGAAGGTGGTACTCCTGGCGGAGACAGTACGACGCCGGAAAATAGCAATGCCACCACGAACGGGGAGGTTCAGCCGACGTCAACGTCGGGTGATGATTTGGTGGCTTGCGAAGATGACCGGCGTACCATACGCACCAACGCCAACGGCTCTGACGAGCCACGCCATCATCACAACGAAGATGCGGCGGGTCAGGAAAGTAAATCAGTGAACGGAAACGGAAACGGGCATCTAATGATAAACTTGGACTCCAGGCCATCGAATCCGGCTGAAAAGCATTTTAATAATGACCGAGTTTCATCTTTAGCCACTCCCTCGCTGCCCAACGTTGCCGACTAAATCGTGTCACCCTACGGTCGTTTCTGTAACGTATGTACACGTCAGTTACTCTGTGCATCACTTATGTACCTCACTGTCGTTTTTTTCTCTCTTTGATTACATGTGGATTTTTTGAGGGCATAAACATTCATACACAACTGCGTACATAGGACCTTATGAAAATGTCGGTTCAAATCCCGCTTCTCTGAAGCGTGGGCGACGACACGCGAGGTAAATCCAGGGGTCGGTTCTGGAGTGTGTTTGGAATATTGCTCGTAATGATTCTTGGCTTTTCGGATTAAGAGTGCAGCTTTGGCCGAGGTGCGAGCTAGTTGAGGCAAGTTCTACACGCATCCAACGCCTTCAGGGTTGTATAGGTTAATATATGCATGTCTCTTTTTGAACTTTCAAGTACTTTATATAGCTGGACTGGACTGACTGGGACTGTTTCTGTGTCTTTGCACGTGGGGCCGCCGGGAGGAATATAAATGATCAATGATGCGTGATCTTCGCTTGCTTGAAGGAATATTGACGTCTCGGTATGTTGAGGATGAAGTTAAGAATGCTCCGACCGTGATCCATGCAAGAAACAATGTGAACCGAAGGATACAGCAAGGTCTGAGCACGAAGACGTCGGCTTTGTACGGTGCAATGAAGTGAAGAATATTGTCGGGTTATTCTGTTGATGGAGAAACGGGGATGTCAGGGTGGGGTGCAAATGAGGTGAACCCAAGTCTTCCGGCTCCCACAGTGAAATGCCATAATTTGCGTGGCCGTTTGGTCCTTTGGCAACCATTTTCACGGTCAGGACCGTTTGGGTCTGGGCACGAAGCGAGTTGAAAAAGCAGATCAGGGAAAACATTGGAGATAAAGCCTAAAAGATAGTGAAAAATAGATGGAAATTGAATGCGGTGATTGTCTTGTTTGTACAGAAAAAGACTAGGTAAAATATGCGACGATAGTTCGCGTAGTCAAGTAAAAAGGTGAAATCTGTGAAAGATATGATGAGGGACCCTGCCGGATCCGGAGTTTGAATATAAATATTGAGCAGACGGTCACTCGGTCAGGGCTGCTAGGCTGAACTTTGCGACCAGCATTAATACTCTAACCACCAAACAGCTCTTCTCTTTTCTCCTCAATCCTGGAGCATTAAAAAGGGTCAGTTGCCCTTTCTCTTCCTCGAACCACCATCTCTCACCCAAGTTGCTCACAGCCAGTCTGCCACTGTAACATCACCCAATCTAGAGAGGCTCAAAAATCGGCTTGAGGTGTGTATCGTCGCCCTTCATTTTACCTTTGGTTTCTTATATTCTTCTTTTAGTTCTCAAGATAACATTGTGCTTCTAAACTCTCCTGTTCCCAAGTTCACTTTTGCTCGTTCACTTCGCTTTCTGTCGTTCACCGCTGGAGTCTCCTTTTTCGTACTTTTAAAATGAACCCGTCTATCGAAAATTCTACTTCACCTATTGATAATTCAACCTCCCCTTCCGACGACAGGAAGCAGAGTCCACCTGCTTTTTTGGACCTTGCCGACTCTGTATGTGTTTACAGCTTTTACTTCTTCACCTTCCCCGTTTTGAGATTTCGGATTCTAGGCTGCGAGGTTGGGGAGTAATATGTCGGACATCTCTGCGGTGAGTAGCAGCTTCCATTTTGATAGTCTCACGCTTGCTCACTTGTCTTTTTCTCTCGCTTCTCTCTCCAGCGCGTTGAACTTAAACGTTTGGAGCACGAGAGGCAACGCGCTCTCCAGCGAAAAATGTTTGAAGACCAAATGCGTGCGCTCGAGCAGCAACAGGCGCAGGAACTGCTTAGTATCCCAGTCGACCCCTCTTCCCCAAGTAACGCTACTGGTATTCAGCATTTGGCTGTGTCAGCGCCCACTACTCCACCTCGCTTGAATGCCACCCTTCATGGCGACGGTCAGACTATCGGAAGGCTTGGTCAATCTCACTTGGTGGACGCCGACACCCTTTCCAAAGCGGTCGGTGCTGCTGACAAACGCAAGTCGGTCACTTATGCCCCGTCTGTCAACCTCTCTCCAGACATGCCTACTGGTCCCTCTCCCAATAACTCGAGCTTTGCGCGCCCTCCTGGAGCAAAGAGCATGCCTGCTAGTCGTCGTACGTCCGCTAGCAGCAACGACGATGAATTAGTAAGTCACCTACAAAATTTGGCACTCGGTGATGGACATCGGTCTCGCGGGGCATCCCCAGCCCCAGCTTCCGTATCGGCGTCTATTTTGAATAGACGTTATGCTGATGACGAAGGTGCACGCTATGCGAGCACTTACAACGCCGGCATGATGTTGGATGAGCAACTGGATCAAGAGATGCATAGTAAGCACATTCATTTCCTCCTCCGAAATGAAACCAAACCGACAACGTTTTTACATAGATGCCATGAGGCACCTCCCTACATCAGACGAGGACAAATACCAGAATGCTTACGCGAACAAGGTTTGTTGAGATGAAAGTATCCTCTTGTGCATACTTCTCACCTCGGACCACAGGTGTCGACCTCTTCGGCCGCCTTGGATTTGGCCCATCGTCCTGTAGACTCCCGGGACAAGTCGTCAGAGTGGCCTCATTACAATCGTGGACCGGACGGATTGGCTTCCAGGTCAGATAGGCGCATTGTGACCAACCCAAGTTTGAACCTATCTAACGAGGCTCCCGGCAGTAAACTACCGAGTGCAGTTTCGGCATCCTCGACACCGCTTATTGCTCAACATCCTCAGAGCATTAATCATGTCCAAACTCCGTCTTCTCGTCGTGGTTCACCCCCAAATATCCTTGATGGGTACAACGCTACTACTCGTTCGGTTCCGGCTACTCCGCTCGGTATTGCGACCAACCCGTCTCATTTGTTAAAGACACCTGGTACACCTCTTACTGAGAGTCCAGCTCTTAACGGTCGTCTTTCGTCGCATGGTTTTGTGGATGGTACTGTCAGTGCGGGGGATCTCCAGGCCTCCTTGTCGCGACTTGGTCCTAACCGATACGAGAACGGCTATGGGAGTGGATTGGAGGAATCAGTAGGTCCATATACTCTGTTTCTCGATTCATCAACTGACTGTTAAGCAGCAACAATATAATGGGGATTCTGCATTTTCTATTAATGGGAACATCGAAAACGGTCGCTATAATTCGTATGGCTTTGAGAGTAACGGACGTGCGAGTGCAGCTGGAAACACGAGCGGCTCTACTGCTTTATACCATCATAACGGGTCTCGTTACGGATTGGGGCTTCCTGGACGTACGAGCGCTGTCGATACCAAGATGAATGGTCTTCACGGACCTAAGCACAAGCGTGGTGATATGGATCGTGAGTCTGTCAGTTATTCCCTCCGGCTCGCATCTCACATCGCTTCTAGTCAATCGGTTTGCTGGTACAAGACTCGAGGACTTGCAAGGCGAGATTCCTGCGTTGTGCAAGGACCAGCATGGTTGTCGGTATCTCCAAAAGAAGTTGGAGGAAGGCGTTCCCGAACATCGGGATATGATATTCCGTGAAACGTTTGGTCATTTTGCGGACCTCATGACCGGTAAGCCAATCAGCGTCTTTGATGGGATACGTACTGATTCCTTTTACATCAGACCCCTTCGGCAACTACCTTTGCCAAAAGCTTCTGGAGTACTCGACGGATGACCAGCGCAATGTCATTTGCGAGTCGGTGGCTCAGGACCTGGTCAACATCTCCTTGAACATGCATGGTACTCGTGCTGTTCAAAAAATGATAGACTTCCTTTCAACTCGGAGACAGGCAAGTATACGTTCCAAGCTCCTTCTATTATCACACTTACGGTCGAGACGCAGGCTGATCTAAGATACAATGCTCAGATTCATTCTATCATTGTTGCTTTAAGCCTACATGTCGTGGTGCTCATCAAAGACCTTAATGGAAATCACGTCATCCAGAAGTGTTTGAACAAGTTGTCGCCCGAAGATAACCAGGTATGCAATCTTCTTGTTGTGCGGTCTCGATACTGAAATGAATTATGATAGTTTATCTACAATGCTGTTGCTGCCAACTGCGTTGAAGTTGCCACTCACCGTCACGGATGTTGTGTACTCCAACGTTGCATTGACCATGCCTCAGATCATCAGCGCATTCAGCTTGTCAACGAGATAACGTTCAATGCTTTGACTTTGGTACAAGACCCCTACGGTAACTACGTGAGTGTTTTTATTCTCCGCTGATTTTTCTGCCATCTTACTTTCATCCAAAGGTCGTGCAATACATTCTGGACCTCAACGACAACCGTTTCAGTGACGCTGTCATCCGTCAGTTCACTGGCAATGTTTGCGCTCTTTCGGTTCAAAAGTTCAGTTCAAACGTCATCGAGAAGGTTTGTTATCTGCAACATTCTGGCCGATCATGTCGCTGACACTTCCGCAGTGCATTCGTGTTGCCGAGCACAACACTCGTAAAATACTTATCGAGGAGCTGCTTAATCGCACACGTCTTGAGAAGCTCCTTCGTGATTCGTATGGGAACTACTGCGTCCAGACCGCTTTGGACTATGCCGAACCTACGCAACGTGCTCTCCTCGTTGAAGGCATTCGCCCCGTTCTTCCTCTCATTCGCAACACTCCCTATGGAAAGCGAATTCAGAACAAGCTTCAACGAGAACATCTCGACCAGTTCGGTGGCTATCATAACCAGCAAGCGTTGGTCAACATGGCTTTGACCAACCAAGGTCTGACAGGAGTCCCACAAGGTGCTGGCCGTCACCTTCACCAGGGAAACCCCATCGACGTTTACAGCGCTCAAAATGGGTTGTATTCGCTACAATCTAGTCAGGGCTCATATCCATCTGCCTTGACGTCGCAGCTTCACGGCTTGGGACCACAGTCGATCGACACCTACGTTCTTCAAGGCAACTCTACCCACAACCAAGGGTTGTCCCCGTCTCACAGTAACGGATTCTCTGGTGCCTCTTCGTTCGGCGGTGTCAACCACTTTGGCGGTGCAGCTGCCATTCAACTAAACGATCCATACCAGAGGTCTGCTTTTGGATACGGGATGTAATCACCTCATTCAAACAAGCATACCATCCCTAATTCTAAACACCCCGATACCACCCAACATCTACATTACTCGAAGCTCTCTCAATTTTTTTGAATTGATGTTTTCACTGAAATTATATCATCATCGACCGTTTTCAATAACCATCATACATCTGGGTCTATTGGGCCCACATCTATCATACCATCCCCACTGTATTTTGCCCTCATTGCACATTTCATACGCTTTCTGTTTCTGTTTGAACATTTTCATCTGGCACTACCTCATTGTACAGGTTACTTCATCCATTCTATCGGTTGTCTGTCTAATAGTAGTTCCTCGTCGCAGTACTATTGCCTGTCATTCTGTAGTTATTCCTGCCCCACGATGTATAAAGTCCTTATATTTAGAAACTCGTCAATCGGATGCTTTCTTCATAGTGCACTTCTTTGGCGAAGTGGCGTGATCATGCTGGAATTCGACATACAGAATAGTTTGTGAGCAAAGGAAGCATTTGATCAAGTGTGATCGGAGTGTTCGCAGGCACCCGCAACCTCAATGCATCACCTATAAGGAGCGATTAGAATCGAGTCGAAGGTAGTTAGCAATTGGAATACAATGCTGAGTCGATGCAACAATGACGATGCGGTCAAAGCTGTATTTGGGATGTATGTTGACGACATCTGGTACACAGGGAGTCGTTTGCCATTTGGCGGGGCAGTCACCAGACTGTCCAACTCTGAACTACCCATTTACGAAGACAGCATCTGTCCTTGACTCCGTCACCATAGCTCTGAGCCGCATCTTCAACATAATGCTCACATGTATTGATTAGTTAGGACGCAATACTTCCTGAAAATGCCCAGGTTCGTGGAAGTTCAAGTAAAGAATATACGACTGAAACTGATGGATCTCATTGATCTTCAAAAGTCCTAGTTTTCCCCGTAGGCGGTTATGATTATTGCAGGTTTTCTAATTGCTTCCATATCGAAGACTGCGCCGCACAACGATGTACACGATTTTCATGAAGCATGGATTTTGCATATCATGTAGTGATTGCGCCGAGAAGGAAATGTAGTGGAACATGCGCTATCGTATCCTAAGGCCACATGCAGAGCTGAGATAGCATAGTAGAACAAAGCCAACCTCAAGCGAGGTTTTCACCGGTTCTGTGTAAGAGCAGTATGTCAATAACTTTGCGAGATATTCGAAAAGGAGTTTCTTGCCTTGACGAATCCGATGGCAGCAGACTTCTCACGGAAGCATTGACGGCAAAGGTCGAGTCCGTACTTGCGGATGAGACCAGCTTGGTGAGCGCAAAGACGGCTGGAGAACAAAATGTCAGATACATGAAGAATGACGATGTACATGAGACGCACCATTGACGGCTGCCTTTACCGAATTTTCTGGGACGAGAGAACCAAACGGCGTCGTGGGTCATTTTGATGGTCTTGAGGAGGCTGAAAGAGAGAGATAAGCTGGAGAACGAGGGCGACGACGAGCAGCAATACCTTGTTCAAGCTCTGTACCTTTGGGTAGTCTATAAGAATTTCTGGCGCGACGACTGGGATGCTGCTGATGTAAGAACTGTACAGTCCACAACTTTAAGGTTTGATTGGATCCGGCATTCTCCGTTCTCAGAGTCACTAGACTCTCAATCAGTCATCGGTGGCAATAACTAATCGTTTAAACTTTCCGTCTACAAAGTATTCATTCTGAATCTGTGGTTTGTTTTGTTTTTGCTGGTTCCTGTTCTTATCAAGGCTCGCCAACCTTGTCTTCAAATAACGACTTGTATTGGGCCGTGGCTTTTACTTTGTGAGTCCTGCCCTGTCTTGCCTAACGACCGTCGGGCGTCTGTGCTTCGCCATCAATCAGAAGTCTTCACCCCGATATGTCACAGTGAAGCTAACCGCTGTATATGGAAGTCATTCAACCGAGCGTGTTGGACACATAATGTGTCACCAGCAATGCATCCGGAAACGCTCAAACATTCCTCTCTTCCCCCTCTCTTGTCTCACTCTACATCTCGGAAATCATGTTAGACCTGTCGTTCGTTTCTCATTTTCTCTCCGGTCTGGTCTTTGGTGGAATCTTAGCCTGGGCAGTCAACTTGCTCGTTATTCAGCCCCTGTTCGATCCTCTTCGTAAACTACCAGGCCCAGGTGCTTCGTACTTCCAGTCTCACCTCAGCGATGTCACAGAGTACGCCGATCGGCCTGCTTTGAATCCCGCACAGGCGACTGACTAATTGCATTCATAGTCCCGACTTGAGCGCCACATTTCACGAGCAGCAGAGAAAGAACCACGGGAAGACATTCAAGATTCAAGGCTTTGGACGGGTATGATCATCTATGAAAGCTCCGATGCAACTGAACTCATGATGTTTTATCTATACAGCATGACCTCCGTCTCATGTCCTTTGATCTACGCGTCGTTTCTCATGTCTTGACCTCTCCAGTCTACGAGAAGCCATGGCAGACGCGGTCCCTGCTTTCTAGCATTTTGGGGCGAGGTAGATCGTCCACAAACTCCGCCTGTACTATTGCTGACGATGTTTATCAAAGGAATTTTTACCATGGAAGGGGCAGAGCATGACTTCCAGGTGAGTGTAACCTACTCGACTTTGGTTCAACTCTAACCCGACATTGTAGAGGAAGATTATTTCTCCTGCGTTTACGACACAGTCGGTCAAAGCTCTGGTGCCCGTCTTTCTTCAAAAAGCCGAAGAGATGCGTGACAAATGGGACGAGATGCTCTCTTCGACGGGAATGATTGCATCGGACGCAGTCAAGGCCCCTACGATTGATGTTTCTCATTGGATCGCTAGAGCGACGTTTGATGCTTTCGGTCTAGCCTGTCTCAACTACAACTTCGGCGCCTTACAGGGTGAAACCGAGGAAGTCTATCTTGCATTTCGTCGAATGTTCGACATGCTGAGCAAGAAGACTGTACCCAGGATACTCTTTCCTTCGCTGGATAAGATTATGGTTCGTCACACGTCCAATAAGATTAGACAAATAACTGACGGTTCTGTTTCAGCCTGATGTCGTTGCTCGTACAGTCACCGACGGCCTCAACACAATTTACAAGGCCGGTCAGAACTTGGTCCGGGAAAAGAAGGAGTCTATTGGATATGAGAAGCAAGATTACAGCAAGGATCTCCTCAGCTTGCTCAGTAAGTCAACTTCAACTCTTTGTAATTCACCTTTCCATTTACTGACTTACAAATCCAGTCAAATCCAACCTCTCCACCGACCCTTCCAAATCCCTTTCAGACACTGATCTCCTGGATCAAATCACTTCATTTCTCTTTGCCGGGTCCGATTCCACAGCACTTTCCTTGTCATGGTGCCTCCATTTCCTTTCTCTCAATCCCAATATCCAATCCCAACTCCGCGACGAACTCGCCCATCCGACAACCCCAATCTCCCCGTCTTCAAAGGTAATGGCTTTCAGCGAATGCGAGTCAGCATCTTTCGACGGTTACCCACTCCTTGATGCGGTCGTCCGAGAGTCCCTCCGTCTCTGTCCACCGGTTCATGCTACCATTCGTGTAGCTACCCAAGATGACCTCATCCGGATCTCAGAACCTGTCGTCCTGACTGATGGCACAGTCATTGGCGCAGGCGAAAGCATCGCCATACGCAAAGGCAGTTTTATTCATATACCCATAGAAGGATTGAATTTCTCTACCGACATATGGGGAACTGACGCTTTGGAATTCAGGTTGGTAATTTCTTACGTTCCTTCCATTCTTGTACTGATCAATACGTGTCTTCTAGACCCGAGCGATGGATGAACACTTCCACACCTACCTTCCCCGGTCTTGCCAATGTCATGACCTTTTCCTATGGCCCACACTCTTGTCCCGGTTACAAATTTACTATCGCAGAGATGAAAGCGTTTCTTATCACACTCCTTCCTCATTTCCGTTTCTCTCCTGTCGAAGGCCAGAGAATCGGGAAATACAATGGTATCCTCGTCCGTCCCTTTGTCAAAGGTCGGCTGCAGGATGGATTACAACTTCCCCTCAAAGTAGAGCGATTCGAGGGGTAATCACTTTGTTCAACAATTACTTATTGGTTCTATACACATGGATTTTGTAGTTAACTTCATTAATTTGGGCTCGATGTATCTTATAACTGTGCAAACAATGTATTACTATTCTATCTACGACAGTGATGGTGAGATATGCGACTGGGTATGTGGTAAGTGCAAGGATTGCTCAAGGTGTAGAATACAAGACCAAAGGTTCCTCCAAGGATACAATATTAGTGGCACGAGATCCAAATCAAGTGCTGCAACAAGAATTTTCCCCCTTCTTCAACGTTCAAGATCGAATGCTAGCTGAACTCATCTTCATAGCAATGAATTCAATGTCTGAATCGGAGTCATCCATCGCACCACAGGTATTAGCCGTCGTTGCGGTGGATGCGTCACAAATGAATTCTACTTCATCCTCCGATAAACATTCGGGCTCGGGTGCGACAGCGGGTGTTTTACGAGTGAAGGAGAAGATCGATGAGGGAGAGTCTACAGGTACGAGGTCGGTCAGCCTTGAAAAAATGCTGTACAAATGTTTTGATTACCTCTAGGTTTTGACGCCGCCATGCGGCTAATCTTGGAAGCAGGTGTCTGTGGGCTCTTTCTTGGCCTCTCCTCGTGCAAAGGGACAAGTATTCCTTTGCTGTGATCCGCTTTGTCGCCACATGTGCCACAACCTACGGAATAGCTTCTGAGGATACCAAAGTAGTCAACCTGTGGCCTTAGGACTTACGAGACTGGTCTGGCTTGATCGACTTGCTAAACCTTCCGTAGCTGTGGGACGAAAGCACTTGTAAGCATATTACAGAGAATCGAGTAGGTACAAAGCTCACATTAGTTGGCAGTCCAGGCATTCTGTTGTTTGTTAGTAAATGTCGAATATGTGAATGACGAAGGCCACGTACGCCATCGGTAAGGATGAGAAATGTCGTAGCTATGCGTGGTCTAACCAAGCGTTAGCCTTCATAATGGTTTACTGTGTTTCAAGCAACGTACCGTGACTGCGATATCTGGTCTTGCCTTCATAACTCTTGCACCCCTAACCATGAAGGTAGTCTAAGCGTCAACTATGATGAAGCAAGCCATTTCCACTTGCCACTTCTTGAAACCTGCACCGTGGTTTTCCTTCATATTGCCATCTATAATCCAGCATGCTAGATGGCACATCTCGTGCGAAAGAGTTAACCTAATCCTCTCTGCAGCCGGCTCAGTCTATGAAGTATAGACCCACGTCAGCTATACACACCTTCGTCTTCCAGAATTTTTGGAGCAAGCTCTATTTCACTATGACCTCTGCCTTCGTTGCGACTTCTACAAAGGAAGGCGAAATGAGATTAGAATATAAGGACCCGAGCAAAGCCTACTTGTTATAGCGTGCTTTTCCTGCAGTGCTGTATAACTTGGTATTCCATCGTACAACCGTTTCGCTCGGAATGCCGTCGTTGAAAACAAGAGTATTGAGCTCGTGAAAAAAGTTTTGAGCATATCCTAGCAACTCAGCGAGACGTGCTTCTTTTTCCGCTTTCTTGCTCATGCGAGGCTTTCGCTTAGATGGCGAACTTTTGGTGGGAGATCCACTTGGTGGCAAGATGGGTTCCTTACGACCTCGAGCTCTAGTCGGTGTAGATGGAAGTGAAGCACTTCCACCGACATCCGCCATGAGTCGCGACAAGGAAGTGCTGTCCACACGAAGCGGCTTCTTCGAACTGCCGTCGCTATATATTGGTTCAGTAAGCATGCATCTAAACGGATTTTGAAGATGCGTACTAGACCAAGATTGCGTCGGGGTTAAGAGGTAAATCGTCGGCGGTCTCGTCATCCTCATCATACAGCGGTAGCTGAGGAACAACAATAGCCTCGTTACGTCTCTGTGCGATCGACTTGGTTTTGGATAATGCTACTGGTGTGCCTTCATCACTCCCGCAGGCCTTCTTTCCTGGCACTAAAATTTCTCCTTCGGACTCGGACTCGGAGCTTTCTATTATTCTTCTAGCTTTTGGGAACTTCTTTTTGGTGGTCGAAGGCTTCGAGGCAGGAGAGATGACACGTTTCTTGATAGGCCTGTGGGTGAAGTCAGGCATTATGCAGGACGAGAACCAGGGTATGTAATCCTACTCTTCGTCTTCAGAGCTTGATATTTCGATCACTTGTATGGGTGTTGCCTGCACCTCGCCTTGCTGACGCATTTGAATTCTGTATTCAAGCATACAGTTAGCACCTTATTAATCGCAAAAGGCTCTCGAGCTCACCTTTCCTCCTCACTGTCTGGAACTACTTCAACCTGTCTCCGAGTCTTTGAGTCTGACGTCCCCATCACTCTGCTTCGATCCGGGGTAGAATTGAGAATTACCCTTCCAGATTGTCCATTGACGTTGTCCCGCGACATTTTGGTGACTAACCCAGAGCAAAGAGAGAGATAAATGATATCCAATGAACGAAAGACTGCCACCGACGAGTGCCACTCAGCCCGCGATGAAGGTAAAAGTTCAGTTGCTTCCCGGTCCGTGTCAATTTCGAACAGGCGCGTCACGCTGTCATTAAGTCCCGTGATGGTGACGGCGTTTTGGTACTGGGCGCTTAACTAACTCTCTCTTCTTCCGTCATGATCATGCATTCATGTTGTACACGAAATTCTTCAGTGTTTCACACACTCTCGCTTTTGGTAGGTAATAAATACCATTGCATATCAATATTCACGTCGTGTTCAAAAGAGCTAACACAACTCCGTAGAATCGATGTTAGGGCTCGGGCATGCAATTTTCACCGACTGCCTTCAGGCGACCCCAATCAACGTAACATCAAGTATTATACTTTCATTCGGCAAACAGTGAAATCGAAGAATCCCGGCAGAAGGCGGGCTTAACAAAAATCTGTGACGATGATACACGACTCGTATGCACCCAAAGACAAACTAACAGTGCGATCCTCTTCTGCTCCCTAAGTTGCTCAATGCATCGCTGATCTACATCGAGTGTAGCACTTCTTTATAAGCAGTTAATGCTTGAATAACGCACCGCACATGGGCTTGCTACACATACTCTATACTAGGATTGGTTGTGCTCATTTGGGTCTGTTGCGAGGACAATACGCCTCCAGAATTTCACAGGTCTGTCTATCAGCTTTTAGCATCTCTCCACTTTGCGAGAAAGGTCGCGCACCGGGCTTACTCTCATGCTAAATATGACGAGGTTTCGCGATAATATGATACGTCTTGCTATTTCTATCACCTCTTTGATTAAATCACATCCCAGGACTTTTCAACAGCTTCTTGAATGCAAAATGTCCTCGACAACACAACCTTCATCATTTCAGAGCCAGCGACTTGACACGAGTCTTCTCATAGGCTATTTTAGGGCACTGCGCAGTCTTCATGAGAAGCTACGTCCAAAATTGCACACGGAGCGCGAGAATTTTGGCTCTCTAATGGAAAGAGGTATTCCTGTGGAACCAGCCAGTCAAAGGTCGCTTATTCACTCTGCAGCCATGGTTGGCTGAAATCTCTCAGGATTCATGATAGCGAAAGTGAAATATGTCGAACCATTCGATCGGCAACCATTCCAAGCCGGTATATAAGTCATACCATCGGTTATTCGCTCTCAGCTGTAGCAAGCATGTCTTTTCCATACTCTTACAACCCACCGCCTCCACCACCTCAGGCTGCACCCTCGCAATCATCGTCCTCCCAGCCTATTTCAGATCCAGCTGCTTCACAAGCTCCCGCCACAGTAGCCGTGCCATTGCTACCTATTGAAGTCCAAACCAGGACTCATGCCATCCTCTGTGCAACTGGTTTCCTAATTTTACTACCCATTGGGGTCCTTGTCGCGCGGTATGCAAGGAACTTTACCAACAAGTACGTCTGCATTCTCATTCTCGTCGCGAGATCACCACAACATCACATAGATGGTTCTACTTCCATGCTGTGTGGAACATATTCATCGCTGGACCCGTCATCTTTGCTGGTTGGCACTACGGTGTCATGACTGCAGAACAGCTAGCAATACCAAACTTTACCTATGACCCGCACCAGAAGATGGGATTGGCGCTTTTGATTCTATACATCGTTCAACTCATTCTAGGCGCTGTGATCCACTGGTTTAAAGTGGGGACGTCGGCGTTAACAGGAAGACGCCCACTCCAGAATTACGTGCATGGATTTTTAGGGTTGGCGATCTTTGTGTTGGCTGCGTCGCAAGTAGGTTGTGTTTGATGTAGTTGTGGGACGCACATTAAACGGCAATTGCTGCAGGTCCACTACGGTCTATACATCGAATGGAACATGTTCTTCGGAGCGCTGCATCAGGTTCCCAATTCTGCAAAAAATGCCTGGATCGCGCTTGTTGTGGTACGTGTTCAGATTCATTCGAAAACGTAAATTCATAGAAATGTGCAGATATTCTGGACCTTATACATCCTTGGACTGGCTTTCGTACCGGGGCAATTCAAGAAGGAACGAGACCAGAAACGTATCGATGGCAGAGGGGATCATGCCGCTTTACGATCCGGGACAAGCTCGAAGGCTGAGGCCTAATCAACCATCCAAGACTTTGGAATATCCTCTTTTGTTTTTCTTGTTCTCGTTTCTATGTCGGACAATGACCAGTTTATACTCGGAAAAGCTAGATAGTTTTTTAGGTGTCGTGTCGCTCCAACCAATTGTCCCTGTATATTACTGCCGTAGTAATCAACCACTTATTGGTCGTTTTCGGCAATCCTAGCTGTATGTCAGAACTTTGGATCAAGTATCTATATTGCCCGCCACAGAAGTTCGAGAGACGAGGCAAGTCCCCTCTCTTAGTCTTAGCAGGACGCGTACTCCACACCTTCGTCGATAGTCAACATATTCAAAAGTGGTATATAACGCCCATCGATTCGTACCCAAAACCTAAAACTAAACCGTTAGCTTGCTCACCCGCTCCTCCAACTCCTTAACATTGCCCTTCACCACCTCCCTGTTCTCCTCCAGGTTCTTCTCCAACTTCTCCAATGCTACCTCCATCTCACCGATCCTCTCCCTCGCCTTCACTTGCTCCTCCTCCAATCCGCTCAGTGTGTCGGCAAACTCGTTCGCAGACGTATGCAACGCCGACAATGTACGGAGACGCATCAGGATATGCGGAATCTGAGGAAGAGAAGGGGCGAGGCGATGCAGAGTTTCTGCTGTCTGTGCAGTGGTGGATGGAGGTGATTGTTGGTTACCAGAGGCGGAAGGATGAGGACGAGTACGATCGAGCTCGGAGAGTAAGAGTTTGAGTCGACGAGATATGGCGTCGATGTGTCGAGGTTGAGTGAGCACACCAAGTTGGGCCGAAAGACGGGTTATTTGTGGAAGAAGAGGTGGCGGAAGGGGCGTTGTCTAAATAAATAGTGGTGTTAGTATTCAGGAGAAGGAGATGAAATTGCACATGCCTCATCTAACGGCGCGGTTGACGAGCCAATAAGTTTCTCGAGATGCCCGACACGTTTATCAATTTCTGCGAGATTATTTCTCTCCTTGTCATTTTCCTTCTCCTTCGCATCTTCTTCTTTGACTACCACCAACTCGTCTTCATCGTCCTTCTCCTTTTGGTTTTGCCCCAAAAGCACGCCAACCAACCGTCCTCTACCTTCTTTATCCTTTCTGACTCGATCCAATCTCCTCCTGACATCTACTAACCCACGTATCAGTTCCCCAGGATCGACATCTTCTGCTTCAAGCCGCGGATTCGATGGGTCCTCGAGCTCGGCTTCTAGAGATTGTAGTTCGGCTTGCAGAGCTTTCAGTCTATGCGTTAGAGATCTCTGTGCTTCTTCCGAAGAAGAGGGTGTATCAGTCCCAGAATCTGGATAGACATAGTGTGTTTTGGCGTGTTCTGTATGACATTGAGTATTGCTATAAAGAAAAAAAATGGATAAAGTTGAGAATGACGGCTCACCTCGTCGTCTTTCAGCCCTCCTAAACCTTCTACTAGCCTCTTCCGCATTGATGAGATTACTCGAATCCAGTTCTTCAGGATTAGAAGTAAACTTGCTCCCTCGACTTCTTCCTACTGTAGCTGTTCCAGCGACACCTTCATCATCGCTAGAGTCTCTCTACGCGTGTTTGTTAGTTGACGAACGAAGGTAACGAGTGTGGCCAGTATTACATTCGTTTGAGAGGTTCCGACGACGTCTTCTGTTTCGTAGACGTCTTGCGCCGTGTCCTGCGCATAGTATTTGAGAAAAAAATCAAGAGATGGAAGAGAAAAGAACACAAACGATATCGGGGAGGTTGGCGTATTTATTGACGCTCATAGTGGTGGTGAAAGTAACAGTTGCAAGGGACGCGTCGCTTCCAAGACAGCCAGCTTTTACGCGAAGTTTCTCACTAGTTCCTCGTACAAAATATTACACTGGGTGATTTATTTGCTATTCGCGATACAGCACAATCGTTCTGGTCAAGATATGCAACGAGCAAGCTTCCTTCGGTAGATCCTGGATCCCTTCCTGATACACGTCCAACTCGTCAGCGTCATCTACGGTTTATGATCTACTTGGGAGGCTCAGCATCCTCAAGAGGTGGGGGACCATCATCATCCGAATCGTCGTCATCGTCTGCACCAACTCCAGATCCACCAGCGCCAGCACCCCCAGCACCAGCACCCATCTGAGCCATCATCTGTTGAATACACCGTCAGCCGCGTGCACGACTACAATCTCTGCTAGCTTGCTTACCTTCTCAAAGTCCATGTCGCCACCCATGCCACCCATACCGCCTAATCCACCCATACCACCCATACCACCTAATCCAGGCATGCCTCCCATGCCACCCATGCCCGGCATACCACCCATACCGCCCATGTCAAGGTCATCTTCAGGCAGAGGCTCACCCTCCTGCTCATCCTCATCAACCCATTTGCTGAAATCAGTCTTGATGAATGTGTTTTTGACTTTGGCCTTTGTCAGACGAGGCCAGTACTCCTCATTGAGCTCCTTCTTGCGCAGTACAAGGTTTAGCGAGCGAGATGTGAGACGTTTTGAGGATTCCTGGATTGATCATGATTATAGAACGCCATAGAGAACGAGAATATGGGGTAGTCTCACCTCTGGAATGACCTCTGAGAAGAACTCGAGGTCAAATGCGTAATCCTTTTCTTCGATGCCTTTCGATGCACTAGAAAAGACTTCAACATGTGATCAACAACTCGAAAGTGGAGTACAAGACTGACTCTCCAGCTCTAGCTTTGAACGAGATATTCGTAGGTGTAAGCTCGTATTCCAAGGTCGATTCTTGGATATCGGGCAAATTCACGGTCAAGTAGACAATGTTCTGCAGAACGCGTCGGTGAATGATTCGAATGATAGATCGCGACGACGACGACAGGCTGAATACTTACTTTGGCTGCATCAGTCTTGTTACTTCTCTGAGCCCAAAGAACTTCTGGATGTTGAGGCATTGTGAATAGGTGAAAGTGAAGGTAAGAGGTAAAAGAAGAATCGAGGGATTTAGCTTTTTTTCGCAGAGTACGCGTAGAACGCCCCAGAAAGTGCTGGAAAGTTTCAGGTAAACAGGTGTAAATAATACTTTCTACCTTTCAATGTGGTGCGTCCTAGATTTTCAAAGAATTTCAATATTTACTAACTAGTTTTCTAGGTGTACACGATGGTTCTTACCACTGTTTCTCTTGCCTTTGCCTACTGCACCGCCGTTTTTTCTAGTCTTGCTGTTGTTTTCGTTAACGATTCATGCTAAACCATGGTGAGTTGCCTCGGACTCTCAGTCGAGTTGCCACCTAACACCATATTATATGCATATAGCTTTTACTGCATAGTTCTTCTCGCAACGCTCTTTATATCAACATGTTACTGGCAGCCTCTACCTCTCGATACATCGCTCTCTCGACCTTGGTCCGACAGTATAACGACTTACGCAGAAGCAATCAACGAAACTCTAAGGGCTTCGGGATATTGGGACATGAAATACGCGCAGCACCAGTCAGTACCAGAGGTCATACACCCGGTGGACAGGTGTTGGTGTGATTTCGCTTCGGGGACGTTCTTTGAACCGTTCAATACAACGGAGTGGGAGGTACTCAGTGTGAACAGGGTCAAGGAAGGGATGATGAGGAGAGCAAAGTATGCGGAAGATTTGGAAAAGAAGAAAGAAGTAAAAGAAGAAGGAATGGAATTGGAGGAACCTACGGATATGCCTAGGACGGTATCGCCGTACACACCCAGTCCTTCGGCGTCAACTTGGGGAAGAGCAACGAATGCTACGTCTATCTCTATTGGCGGTATACGGTCTAGTCTGTGGAAGGCATTCGAGTCGTGGAAATTCGCACCGAGGAACGCGCAGTCGGACGAACAGGTGCGAACAGTGTCCCAGAATACCTCAAATCACGCCTGTCAAAGTCTGCTACGAAAAGAGTACGATCTCCGACCTTATGGTGTAGGGATAGTTGTCGATTTTAGTTGGTCGCGAAATACTTAGTTTGTAATAGTTTGGCATACACTCAAAGTCTACAGTATATCCAGAATAAACAGCTAATGATAGATGTACGGAGTTCCCCCCAGAGTCAGAGCGTAACCCACTATCAGCTTTGTCGTTATGCCCTGCAAGAGCCGGCGCTCTGTCCGAAGCTGCGTGTACAAATTGAACGCGTACCTTGGGAAAGCAATCTCCTCTGGGAACTGTCAGTATTACTTGACCTAAACCATGGCAACTTGAATATATATTCACGATCAAGAACAATGCACTGAGTAAGGGAATCGCCACAACTCTACAGGTCTATCTTCAGGTCATGGAAGTACTTGTAACCGTCGGCTTCCCGCTGTGCACTCTGTTTTATCGGGTTCAGGAATTATCAGATCGAGAGAGTGAGTATACTGACCGGATACGGCGGCTTGAAACCCGAAGACTGATTGATCGACCGTCGGTCGAAGTTGACCGTTCTGTGACGACGGCGCGGTATCCTAGAGCGACCACACTGGCGATTCAAATGTCTTGAAGTATAGCATCAGCTCACTAGCCTGATGAGGGGGCTAATGAATGGTGGGCCTACACTCCCCGAGGCGCAGACACGTGAATATCCCAGAGAAGCCATATGGAAGCCTGAACCTTGATAACATGAGAATATAGGTCTGCGGCGTAGGGACGTACCAAATCTATCGTTCGAGGGTTTTCTAGGACGAGACGCCACTAGATGTGTACCGCCCCCGAAGGACCAGGAGACATCTAGTATAAGTATGAGATCGATTCACAGACCATGGCCAGGGTGCAGGGTGCCACATCCACAAAGAGTCCCAAGCGGACCCACAGTTGTGTGTCTAGAGCCTTGCTGTCCGGATCTCGGCTTGCCTTGAGGGAGAGAATGCAATCCTGTGAACAAGGAGATTCTTGAATCTTCTTTCCAGTCAAGTGGTGTAAGAAACTCCGAAATTCGAAGCAAATAGTGCCGACTACAGAAAGATTGAGCCGAGTCCTGTGTCAGTGTCACTCGGGAATGGTAGAGACGGTGTCCTCGGTAAGACAGCAATCAAGGATAAACCTGCATTACAGCTCCACAACACGAACAGCCTGCAGCTGTCAGGGAAGGAGCCGCGAGCGTTGTACTGCGTTGGTCCTTGAAATCCGCAAAAGACGGGGGGCATGCCTGAGCATGGTCCCGGATTCAACCGCTGAAACGCCGATCGAGAACGGGCCCTTGAATATTTCGTTGATGTGTTCAGTCTACCCTGAGCGCTCATGAATACCGCACACGCCCATACGCGTACAAGCGGGAATGTGTTCGAGTACCTTGCAGTTTTGCTAGGTAAAAAGCTCATTATGGGCGAGCTGCCGAGGTGATAGTACGTCGATAGATATGTCAAAATCTTGATAGTTTAGCGCTTTAGCACAGGTTTGGCACATGTTTTCCGGCATCGCGATGCTCCTAAAAGCCTATAGACAAGTAGAACGACGACTAGGAGAGTCCCTGTAGACTGGCACCATGGAATAGAAGACGAAGCGTATAAAAGATAAGACGGCGAGCTGGAAGAAGAGCGGAAACAAGAGGTTTGTAACACAGCTGTAACAAGTCGGTTACAAGTTTTATTTTCTTGAAATTTGAGGCACGTACCGGGGATGTGACACCGTAAAAATGACAGAGGGATGGCCGAAAGGGGAAGCGCTACTTGTCTTTTTAGAGATGGACGGTCGCAGACTAGAAAAAAAAGGCTTGGCTGCTACGCCCTTTGGCTGGACGCCATGTCTACTCTCGTTTCCTCGTCGTCGTCCGTGTCGTCCTCGCCAATGCCCTCGTCGTCCTCGTCACCACGCGATTCATGGGAAACATCCCCGAATGAGACTCATGCAATGCTCCCGTCACAGTCGGCGACGCCAAGACCCGCTCGGCCACTGCATTCAACGTCGAGCTCGGCGATTTCGTCAATACCAAAATCCTCAACAGAGTTTGGTCTCATCGATGATGTTCATACTAGAACTCGTCGTTCGACCTCGACGACGACAAGGTCTTCGCCGTTGAACCCCAATTCAGGCGGTTCTCTTTCCCCAGGCAACACCGCTAGCACGAGACAGAGCTATCTCTCACATAGGGCGTCGTTCACAAATGTTTTCCGGATTCCTTCGGAAGAATCTCGTGCTTTATCCATGTATGTTCCACCGTCATCAGCTTCAATAACGTCTCCGTCACGTTCATCAACCCCCTCGACTCTTGCTCCTACACCTGGACCACATCGTGCATCCATGATCCTTTACCGTCTTGCTGCGGACGAGTATGACCCTTCATCGCCTCACTCAGAAGCAGGTCTCCTTCCTCCACCTCGTTTCCGACAGTCTTATCACTCCGGAAACAAACGCGATTCCATCATTTCTACGTCAGGCGTATCCTCATCAGGCGACTCGTTTGTATCTCTCGCTTCAGACTCCAAATATCCTGTCGCGGGTTCCGAACGTGGATTAGTTCCATACGCGTATGATCCAGACGAAGTAGATGATCGGGTGGACGACATTGACGCGGAGGAAGGGGAAGATTGGTTCTTTGAAGACGAGTATAATGAGGCGAGGTGGAACGAGAAGATGAAGAGGAGTCTTGACAGTAATCCGTCGTCGACTTCTGACGCGACAGCTTCGGCTTCCGGGATGCGAAATGGACCCCGAGGGCGTCGTCAGGCGAATAAGACTGCTCTCCTGTCATCAAGAGGAATGGTAAACCTTTTTGGTCTACTCCTCCTCATAGTTGGTCTTCTCGCCCTCTTTGTGGTTTACCCAGTTGTCAGCTTTTACCATCACGATGGTCGAAATGCTCTGATTACTGGGAACACTCGGATCAATTCGACAGGACAGGCGGATAATGATAGTGGTGACATTGCACCAGCACCGAATGTCAGACCTGCAAAAGGCGTAGTGGATGTTTTGGGCCGAAGACACGACGATTCAGACTTGGATTCGAGCGAAAACCTCGTCCAGCGTTGGTTAGATTCGCTATCTTTGCGTAGTGAAGATACGAGAGTTAGATTTGCGCGACATCAGGAATAACGGTAGGTCCCGCATTCTCTTCCTCCGTGCATAATCTCATGTATCATATTAGCAGTCTCCAGCATAACATTCTAGTCCATGCCTTCTTTACACGACATCATTCATGCTCGCATCTTCTTCGCTTCGCTTCGACATCTTGTACCATAACAGAACTTGCGGACCTTTTTTCACTGGCATTCCGTTAATGGTTTTGGTTCTTTTGGCACACAGGAATCTTCATTCTCCTTTCTTCTGGCATGGAGTAACGTTACGGTTGTGTATTTGCTTCTTCCATCACTGTCACGGTCATCATTAGCAGGGGCGCGCTTATTTATTCTAGGGGATCGTCAGATTGCATATCCATCCATCCGCATTCTCTCCACCTCCTCCGATATCCACTCTTGTCCCCTACTTTTTGGGCCACCTCCTACATATCATCAGCTCCGTATCTATCGCTTACTCCTAAAACCGTTCAATTATTTGTGTATTATCCACCTCCACGACTTAACGTACA
The DNA here is from genome assembly GCA_037176845.1 of Paramarasmius palmivorus. NCBI lineage: Eukaryota > Fungi > Basidiomycota > Agaricomycetes > Agaricales > Marasmiaceae > Paramarasmius > Paramarasmius palmivorus. The sequence continues at coordinate 178,414 of JAYKXP010000080.1, read as the reverse complement.
TTACCACCCTTTCTTCCATCAATCGTAGCCAGCTGTATCTCACAAAGGTCTCGGACTCATTCCTATCTATCTACACCTACGCCTACACACACAATCGTTACAATACCCTCAAATCTCATCTGAATCATGATTCATTCTGTTTCACTCGGAATTGATATCACTTTCTGGGTTTAGAATGGAACGTCTAGTCACTGTCGACGCCACCGTGTAGTGGCCAGCACTACGCACCGCATGTCCATGCTAGTGGCACTGGGTAGTGATTGGTCTCTTTCTAGAAGACTGGCTTGGAGTTGCGGTTTGCGCAGTATGTAGATCCAATAACCTGTTGGTAGGTCGAGTTGCAAGATCCAGTTGTTCCCTCTCCAACTCCTCTCAGTACGCCACAAGCCGTTTCTCAGGAGACAGGTTTCGAGCACATGCTACTTAGGAGTTCCAGAGTAACGCATCGTAGCTAAGCATCCTGATATCATAGTCCCGGTGCACAAACTCGTATCAGATCAAGCTCGTCATGATTCAGGACGCTATAGCTACAGTCGGAGTCTGAGCAAGGCAGGAAATGGGTCGAGATCACGCCAGAAAGTGACTTTCACCACCAGTTCAATCCATTACAGTCATTGACTACTAGTACAAAAGATGCAAATGAGACACAGGTTACGAAAAACCATCATCATGTCGGTATCATGCGTAAGGATATCGAATAAATTACCACCCCGTCATTAATGAATGCACTCCCGTGAAATGCTAATAACTTAGACTCCGCCGCTCAGAAGGAAGGAAATTCGAGGAAGAGAGAATTTAGTTCTTCTTGCTCGTAGTGCTAGAGCTCTTTCCTCCCTTCTTGCCGCTCTTGGAGCTGGTGCTGCTGTTGGCCTGGAGAGCCGGTGCAGCAGCAGGGGCAGCGCCACCGGCAGCGGCGCCACCAGCAGCAGCACCCGCGTTACCGTTGTTGGCAGCACCACCAGCGACAACTTCGAACTGTGTAATACAGAGATGATGAGCCACCTGAGTTTCGCCGAGATGGTTTAGACACGTACGTATACAGCATCATCCAAAGAACCGTGTTGAGCAATGGGAGCAAGAACGGGCTGATGGTTAGCAGCAGCGTTGATGGATGAGAGCTTGTAGACGCCAGCGGGGAGACCCTTGGTAACGTCTGCAGTGAGGACACCACCTTGAGCTGCTCCGTTCAATCCCTATGAAGAAAGATATCAGAACGAGATCAACCAAAAATGCCCTCGTGAATACTCACAAGGAAGAAAGCAAAAACGTTCGGGTCCTTGGGAGTTGCGTCCTGGAAGGAGTCAATCTTCTCGATAACAACGTGCGAGTGTCCCCTGATGATACCCTGAGCATTAAGTTGCTGGGGTGCAGAGTAGTAGTTGGCCTGGGCATTGACAAAGTTTCCTGTCTCGAGGTTCCTGATGGCCATTCGGATGGTGAACGCCTCTCCTGCGTTGATCTGCTGGAAGTTGGTAGGGAACTGGAATTTGGAAGAAGGCATGTTTTGGATAGCAGGAATCTGGCCCATAGGAGCGGGGTTGCAAGATCCTTCCTTAACTTGCTTTCCGTCTGATTCATATCGTTAGCTAGAGCTCAAACTCTATCAGAGATTGAGGGAACTCACTCGTGATTGTGCCCTTGTCCTTGCAGAAGTTGATAAAGTTGTTGGTGGAAGTGAGCGAAGGGACTTGTCCTGGTCCAGCGTTAGGGTCGTTCTGACCATCTTGAGCGAAACCAGTGGCAATAACTGCTGGGTCAAGGGTCAAGTTGGGGTCAGCGCCACCGTTTCCGGCAGCACCACCATTGCCAGCGTTGTTTTGGTTGCCGGCACCCTGACCATTGTTGCCGTTGTTCTGGTTGTTGTTGCCTTGGTCCTAGAGTAGCTATGAGAAGAGAGTACAAAATCTTAAGATATTGTGACTTACAGCGGGGGGTGGCGGGTTGGCAGGTGGTGCGGCACCTCCAGCCTGAGCACCGGTCTAGTTTGCCATCAATACATGAATAGATCTGCGTTGCAATTAAACTTACAGCGGCGATCCGAGCATCACGATCTGCTGCCGTGGTACAGGTGATAGACGTTCCCGGAGAGTTAACGAGAGGAAGAGCAGCACAAATAGTGCCAGGTGCACAAGGTTGCGAGACAAACTTGCCACCAACACATTGGGCGAACTTGTCGCCAATACAGGCGTTCTCGCCAGCTTGGCAAGCGGCGCCATCTTGAAGACCAGCGAACTTTTGACTGAAGGAATTGTGATTCAACAACAGCCTTTTGATACAGTAAAAGGTATCACTTACTTGAGAGCAATGGCATCTTGGCCGTTCTTCAAGTCAAACTCCGCGCGCCTTCCGAGTTTCATAGGTCGGGCTGAAGCCGACAAGGCGAGAGCAAGGGTAACAAAAGCAACGTGCATTTCGAAACGTGGGTGATAAAAGTGGGTTTCTGAACGAGTGTGAGGACTAGTTAGTCAATGAAAGACACCAGGTCAAGCGATTGAGGCGTGCTACGATCTCGGATCGTGCGAATGGATGAACGAAAGAACGGTGGAGAGAAGAGAGAAGTTGACCGAAGTGAGGCAAAAAGGCCAAGGGGCTTGCATTATATATGATTTGCTGTGATGTGCCAGCTCACATGTACTCGGGAAAAAGAAACGGCAAATTCCTGCCAGTGATGGGGCAGTACAGGAGCGCATGAATCGCATTGAGCACAACTCGCTGGGGAAGGCGTTAGTCGGCAAAAAGGTGAAACGAACATCAGTTCTGGGTCGCTCGCAAACAACTCATCAAGATGGTGACGGTACCTGTCAAGCAATTGCATTTAGGACATAATCAATCGCTCCACTGTCACACGGACTTCTACGACGGAATGGTTTTCTTAACTTTTCGCAGCTTTAGCCTTGGAAGAGATCTCCCGAGAGTTGCACATCCGTACTGACTTGTGCACTCTCCGTCCTGGAATACATAGGATCATGGCCCATATCACCGCATGGCTTCAAGTGCCTGATGATGAAATCCCGCGTCACGATAGATTTCTAGAGTGTCGATTTGTCAGTAATTGATACCAATGATAGGGGATCTAGTTGCAACAATTAAGATCTATGCTTCATCGTCGATGGTTACTTGGATGCCTTCGTCGACCCTTTGAATCGTAACTCTGCACACAGTCAGTCGAGGTGCAACCCAGCACTGCCTAAATAACTGACCTTGTCAGGTCCGATACGATATAATCAGGTTTAGCATCTGAATTAAGTATCGTGGTCCGAGATGTGGAAGTAGAGACTGCAAGCGTCTTCGCGCCAGCATTGCGACCAGATTTCAGTCCAGAAATAGCATCTTCCACAACCAAGCCTAAATAAGTGAATTAGTATCAAAAGATGGCCGGGCGACACGGCGAAAACGGTAAATACATCTCTGCGGCTCTCTGCGGCACTTTTTCGCACCAGCGAGGTATGGCTCGGGATGTGGCTTTCCGTGTTGGACATCATTCGAAGTAACTATTCCAGCCGTCGGCAAGGGGATACCACACTGTTCAAGGGCACGGGGAGCGTAGAATGCAGTGGCTAATTGCACAGGAAATAGTTGTAATTGCGCATGCAAGGTAAGTGGCCGGCGTGGAAAGATCATGATTCAATACCGAGAGACGATGTGAAACATGGCGCCCACCCGAAGTAACGATAGTCCAGTTGGATGCATGCTCGGAGTTTAGCTACCGAGTTCGAAGCGGGTCAGAAAGACTGCGTTGAAGGATTTGAAGGACGTTAAAACCTTTGTGAGGAGTGCCATCACACCTGGCAAAGCAACAGGACCACCTCTGATGACTTCGTCTTCGAATCTTTCAATCTCGGCCTTGGAGAACATGGTTGTTGATACACCGGTTTTGGAGGCGAAGGTGATGGTCTGACCTGGAGCTTCTGCTCATCTTGAATTCCACACACATCCCTCAACGTATCATAGAGCCTTCTGCCGTGGGTTTCGTGTACTATCTTCTTTGCATCTCCCAACTTGTAATCCTCACAAAATGTCTCCCATGCCTTGATCAGCCCCGGCGTCGAATCCAGGAGGGTGCTGCATTGCAAAATGGCATGAACTTGCATCCGATGCCCGAAACTTGGCCTTACCCATCCATATCAAACAAAATCTGTTCCGAAGGAAAGGTAAGTCATGAACTGCAACAATCAATCAAAACGCACTGCATCGACCACGATGTCCTTCAAACCCATTTGTAAATGCCGAGTCGCTGAAACCTAAGAGTGCGACGTAGAGCGCCCTCTGTGTCCCGAGATGACCCTGGAGCAGAAGCTGGAGAAGAATACAAGTTGTTCAGCGGCCATAGAATATAAAAGCTGCGTGGTGGTCATGGACAGGTGACTGCGAAAGCGTGCCGGCACGGTGCGGGCGCTTCCGCCTGCGGCCTCTTCCCTCTACCATGACCACGATGGACCCAGGCTCTGGAGCTTTAAGTCTACTACCAGCACAATATTCTCAAGATCTGCGCCCGGAAAGAGACTCAAATTGAAGTATCGGCATGTCAGCGCTCACAAGATTACTGTCAAAACGATGTCTGATGTGAGTGTTCCAGACTCGTCTGTTTTTTTGGCTTCATTGGTTTTCGTTTGGCTAGCGTCGTTTTTCCAAGTTTCGAGGAACAAATGTAAAGAAAATTACTCTGGTTTCATCGAGACTTCATGGGGCTCGCAGTGAAGCTATAAAAAGCCTCAACAGCTACCAGCAAGTTTTCCAGCAATCAGTGACAGATTACATGTCAACGTAGCAATTGCATCAGTAATTCCTGTCTACAACCGCGAAAGACTCCCGCTATTCCATGCCTTGTCGCAAGCTCGTGTTGAATCGCTCTTGGGACTCGAAACTCTGGGAACGAATCTCATTGGAGAGGGAGTCGGGAAGACTTCCACTAGGACTCATGCTCTGAGGATCTTGATCATAAAGTGGTGATGCGGGTCGCTTTACTGTCACGGGATTAGACCACTGTCGTATAGCATTGGACGGCAACCCATCACCTTTCCCACCTATCCTGTCCAATACAGTCAACCAATGACAAGGCATCATTCACCTGTCACGGTTCACGACGTCGATCTTTGGACATATAAATGCCTCCTGTTCTTGCCAGCAGATTCTTCAACTTTCGTTCACCCCCGTCCCCTTTTTTGTTCAAGCTCACCTTTACCGTAAACGATCAGGGATCGTTGGTCTTTTCTCCCCTCAACTACTAGACCTGGTGTCAAACTTCAAAGCTATTGTGCACTCATTATCCTACGCTCTTTTTGTATCGGATTAAATCATCATGAAGACCTCTGTTCTTTTTGTTTCTCTCCTTCTTGCCGTTACCGCCACTGCCGCTCCGCAGAACCGTAACGGTGGCTTCAGAGGCGGAAGGCAACGTCAGGGAGGTGGAAGGCAACAGAATGGTCAACAACAGGCAGGTCAACAACAGGCAGGTCAAGCTGGGCAGGGTGCTGGCCAAAACGGGCAGCAAGCGGGGAATCAGCAGCAAGGAGGAGTGCGTTATAATATGTCATCTCACCTCGTAACTGTGGCTAACGTTCATCTAGCAACAAGGCAACAACAACGCTGGAAATGGAGGAGCCGCTGGTGGCGATCCCCAGACCTCTCTCAGTGTGTATAGTCTCCTATATCATGACAATTCAGGCGTTCAAACGGTTTTATAGCTCTTGATCCCAAAGTCATCGCAGATGGATTCAAGAACAATGGTCAATGTGAGTCGCATAGTAATGTCGGATGGACTGTCTTTGATATATTCTATCACCTGAAGCAACGCCCGAACCAGGTGAGCTCATTTACCTCATGTTGGCAAACAATCTCTGACAAGAACAAAACAAAAATTAGGACAAGTCGCTTCCCTCACCTCCTCGAATAATTTTATCAACTTCTGCCTCACTGCACCAAACACCCCCATCACCAGTATGTTTTCTGTCTAACATCATTATTGTGAAATATCTGAACCTCTCTTTCAGACGGTAAACAGATCACGACTGGTTCATGTAACCCAGCTCCTATCGGGTTGATTCCAAACATCGATACCATGCCCTCCTCAAAGTTCACCAACCCGAAGAACGGAGACACTGTCGCCGCAGACCAGCCTTTCCAGATCTCAATGGCAGTCAAAAATCTCAACACAGGGAACTTTGTAAACGCACAGGAGAACTACTTTGCGGCACCACAACAATTGGATGGACAAGGCCAAATCGTTGGACACACGCATGTCGTCGTCGAGCTACTTGATCAGGGATTGGCACAGTCGACACCGACGGATCCCAAGAAATTCGCTTTCTTCAAGGTAAGCATGCGATTTGGAGGACTTGACGCTTGAAGAGAGGCGTCGGCGCTAGCTTCAGACGCCCGTTGAAGCACGTGGCTCCGAGTGCCTCCTGAACCTTTTGGGTTCTACAGTGGCATTGAATATACCGCGATGACCTTCTCTTCAAAAGCCATCTTATATCATTACTATTATTTGCCACAATACTGACCCGAGTTTCTTACAGGGTGTCAACGGCAAAGCTCAAAACGGCATTGTCACCGCAGACGTTACCAACGGTCTCCCAGCTGGTACATACCGACTCTGCTCTATCAATGCAGCTGCGAACCACCAACCGGTTATTGTCCCTGTCGCTCAGCACGGTTCTCTTGATGACTGTGTCTACGTGAGTTTCTCTAGCGGGTTTTGGATGAATAAATACTGACCGAACAAATTAGTTTACGTCTGCTCCTGGAGGTGCTGCTGGTGTGAGTATGGAATGACTTGTATGACTGACGATGCGATTAACGTGGCTGTTATAGGGCGCTAACAACGGTGCCAACGGTGGTGCTGCTGGTGTAAGTGCAAGACTACTCATTTGATTACACTCAGCTGACGTGGTCTTCAAGGGCGCGAACAATGGTGCAAACGGTGGTGCAAACGGTGGTGCTGCTGGTGTGAGTGCAGGATGACTTATTTGCCTGACAATACAATTGACACGGTTGTTAAAGGGCGCTAATAATGGTGCCAACGGTGGTGCTGCAGGTCAGCAGGGCCAGCAAGGCCAAGGCCAGCAAGGTGCCACCCAAGGTCAACAAGGTCAAGGCCAACAGGGTGCCGCCCAGGGCCAACAGGGCCAGCAGCAAGGTCAGAACCGAGGTGGACGTGGTGGACGTGGCGGACGTAACCGTCAACAACGTTCTCTTCTCTCGAGAGCGTCACTCTGATTTTGATGATTTCGACCGCTTGGTTCCTCGTTTCAGTATCTGAGATGCAGAGAATGGGAGAACAGAGGTCCTTTACTTTTCGATACCTTTAGATTGTGTACTTTTATTGACTGGGCAATGAATTTGGCTTGGTGGGCTTGATACAAGAATCAATGACTGGGACTGTTAACTTTGAGAGATAAGGGTAAACGAAATGGATTTTGCTGAGCCTTAGTTCAAACGTTCAACGTTCAATCTCGGTTCTGACTTTCAAATGAGCTTGTCATTTTTTGAGGGTGGGATTGTTGGCAACGATTCCGAAGTCGGACTGATGACACACGCCCGACGTTTGACTTCTACTTGCCATCATCGAATACCTACCTACACTGCACTTTATCTTGAAAGTTATCCAATAGGGCGGTAATCGAGCTGAAGGATAGCGACATAATAAAGTACGTGCCAAGCCACTGACTTGTCGCACCTCGTTGAACAACCTGCACGTCCCCTACAGTCTCAGACATGCCTCCTGGAACTTTTCGAGGATCCCAAGCTCAAGTAGACTATGCCATGACTCTTCCCAAGATACTGGAGAATTTTGCGCGTGGAACTATCACATCGTCCGAGCGTTCTTCCTTAAACGAATACTTGCATACCGCGGAGGACGATTTGGCGCAATGTGAAGTAGAAATCAACAAACACAAGGGAGCTATCATGGTGCTGGAGGACAAGAGAAGGAAGATCCAGAATTTTATAGAGAAAAGCCATTCCTTGTTGGCACCAGTCCATCGGATGCCGCCAGAGATACTCTCGTATATTTTCTCGTTTTGTTGCCAGCAGGCAGTGCTGATTCCCGGGGTGCAGGCGCGGCCACCCCTGGTTTCACTTTCTTTCATCTGTCACCGGTGGCGAGATACCATCCTATCAATCCCTTCTCTATGGTCGGTCTTGGACATCAACTTCGAACCATGGAAATGGGACTTTGAACAACTAGAACGGGTAGTAGCAATGTACCTGACGCGCTCAAAGTCACATCCTCTCACGCTGTATTTGGACCTTACAAGTACGCGAGAAGAGGATCAGGAGACATCCGAGAAGTGCATTGCAATTCTTCGCAGAATCGTGCGGGAATCACATCGCTGGGAGACGGCCGAATTGGACATATCTCCTTCAGGACTCCGTCATCCTGTTTTTCAGCCCATTATGGGTCGCCTTCCCCTCCTAAAAAAACTGGCTCTATACGGCCGCGATAACGAATTCGACCTATTCAACAAGAACATCGCTTTCAATTTGGGCTCGCTCTTCGGCACGTGTCCGTCGTTAGAGCATGTTCTCGTCAACGATGACATAGCATCATACGGGTCTGTTGTGCCATGGCACCAGATTCGAACAATGGGTCTGAAGATGTTTTATAATGTGTCCCGAGGCAGAGCGCCTATATTTGGCCGACATCGAATTTGAGGACTTAGGTTCAATTCATCTCGGACCGTCCATGCCCAACATCAGACATCTATCTCTAGAGCCATGGGGTGATTTGTTCGATACGCTCGACTGCCTTAATCTCCCCGGGCTGACGTCCGTTCGATTGCAAGGAAACAACATGGATTACTTGTACTTGAAGCCGACGGAGGTCACGAATAGGCGCTTCAGGTCCTTCTTTGACAGGACCCCCGGCTCCAAAGTTGTATCCCTTTCCTTAGACACTGTTCCAATTTCCGATGAGGTTATAATATCTCTCCTTCGCATGGTTCCAACCCTTGAGCAGCTTGACATAGCGGAGAAGTATCATCGCGAATACAAATCCATATCCACCTACTTCTGGAAGTCGCTCTCCATCGTGCGACCGACTTCATCCCACATCGTTGTCCCACGCCTTAAAGAGCTTAATCTGACTTTCTATGGCAAAGACCTGGACGATGATGCACTACTTGATACCTTGACGTCTAGGTTCGATCCTGGCGGTGATGTCGCTCCTCTAAAAATCATCACACTCAACATTGTGGGTACAGTGTCCAAGAAACTGGAGGAAAGTCTGGGCTATTTGAAGACGTATTCTGGATCGAAGGGAACGAGGCTGTCTGTTGAGTGCTTTAAGAGACAAACACGATCTTAATAATTGTGACATTGCGGGTTTTTATTTGCAGTCGTGAAAATGGTGGTCTTTTATATACCTCTATGTAACTCTTTAATGGATTTCGAATTAGAAATGCCCAAATGCCGTGAATGGTATGAGACGATCTCCATCGATGAAACGAGTCAGAAATTTTGGCGATGAGCGCTCACACCTTTACCATCAAGGTCCCTGCGACCTCTGCAAATATCGGCCCAGGTTTCGACGTAGTTGGTCTTTCACTCTCGTTGCATCTTACTCTCACTGTCACCATCCCTTCAACACCACCTTCAACTACATATTCACCACCAGCGATAACTTATTCCGGAGAGGGATCTAACGATGTTCCCTTGGATCCATACAAGAATCTGACCACACGAGTTGCACTTTACGTTCTTCGGTGCAATGGAATTCGTTCCTTCCCATCTGGAGCAAGAATTCACGCTCACAACGAAATACCCTTTGGTCGAGGATTGGGTTCCTCTGGAGCAGCAGTCATAGCAGGCGTTCTTTTGGGTAATGAGGTTGGAGGACTCAAACTACCAACGGAACGATTGCTCGACTTTGCACTTATGGTAGAGAGGCACCCAGATAATGTCACTGCAGCATTAGTCGGAGGATTTGTGGGTTCCTATTTGAGGGAGTTGGACGAGGCGGATACTGCGGCTGCAAGTGTACCTCTTAGTGAGGTTTTGCCAGAATATCCTCCTGATGCTGGAGAAAACTGGGGATTGAACCCACCGCCGCCACCTCCAGGAATCGGGCATTTTGTGCGATTCGGATGGTCCGAAGCTATAAAAGCAGTTGCTATTATCCCTCGTTTCGAGCTGAGTACGGCGAAGGCCAGAGAGGTGCTCCCTAAAGAATACTCACGGAAAGACCTGGTACGCTTTCCCTTCTGAATTTCAATACCAGCCTAATTTGCTTCTTTAGGTCTTCAATCTTCAACGTCTAGCTGTCCTCACAACAGCACTTGCACAAAACCCACCGGATCCCGACCTCATCTATGAAGCTATGAAGGATCGTGTGCATCAACCGTATCGAAAAACACTTGTACGTTTTACCCAGCAAAGCGTTTCTCGTCTTCTTATAAGAAACTCTGTAGATACCCGGACTCCCCGAAGTCACCTCCCAAATGACCCCATCGACACATCCCGGTCTTCTTGGAATCTGCCTCTCCGGGGCTGGTCCCACAATACTCGCCTTAGCCACTGGTGGATTTGAATCGATAGCAGAAGATGCACGCGCCATCTTCCGAAAGGAAGGCATTGATATAGACTGGAAAGTCTTGGAAGTAGTCGGCGGAAGCAGTGTCAACTATTGAGCATCAAGAAATTCGTATGCATTATCATGAATGTTAGATTGAAATACAAGACTTTTCCAGTACGGTGGTATCTAAAAATACGGTATTCGTGACGTGATCATGAGGAATAGGAAAACGAGTGGTATGTAGACTAATCGCCGCAAGTCAAGCAGACTGCCCTCATCGCTACCAAAGGACCAGCACTGGCATCGAAAGGTAAGTCAACGGTAAACAAGACATCGCTCCTGTCACTGTTGAGGTAGACGGGTAAGTTGACCAGATTCTCCCGCTCGGCGTCGTCTGCTTGCACCCAACGAATCTGCGATGGGTTGAGCCTGACTATTTCGCCACTGTTGAGCGTGAGTTTGTCGTTCGCCCATGCTGCACCCTCTAAAGCAAGACCTAAAAAAAGACATCAGTACCCGACCGATCAACACGACGAGGATAATTACCATCGACAATGAAAGCACTTGGATCGTTGACCCGTTCAATATCCAATCTTAGATTGAGCGTTTCCAAACTCCACTTCTTGCGATGAGCGACAGCTTGCCTCGTAGCTGTGATGTACGCCTCGGGGAAGAACAATCCACCAAGCCAAACCTCCACATTATTCAAATTATCGAGCCCTGCAATGTTATCCAACTGCGAGAGTCGACGAGCGAAATTGGCAATCCATCCAGAGACAGCCATGACCTTCGGGACCTTGTATTGCCTCCAGTGGTTCGGGATGGTGCCTGAAATAATGTTCAGCATACTGGATCAGTATGGGTAGAGGCAAGAGCAACGTACCCTTCGTCAACGCGCTCATGAGACTACGCAGATGATTGGTTTGCTTCAATTCGCCCTGGCAGACCTTGACTACGTCGCCCAGATCCCTGCGAACCTGCGACAACAACTTGCGGCCAATGGCGCCCTCACGAGAGAACAACCTATAAAGAGGGTCTTGATTATCACTGGATCGTGGTGCGAGCGTGTTGAATTTCTTTTAGTACGTGTCAGTAGATGGTAGTCCAGAGACCAATAATATATTCACCTCTGGAAGCAACGCAAGCCATTCTTGACAACGTTCATATAGGGACCTCATCCATGCAGGCTGCTGGGAACCCTGTGACTTCGCCGCGCTCGGCGCTGCCTCGTCATCGTCATCTGCCAACATCCTCATCTTACGCAACTTCCCAAGCAATTCGTTACCTGCAAAGAATTTTATTATCAGTGGATTCAAGGGCTAAAAACAACAAGAACTCACCCTGTGCAACTGCGATGACACGTTCTGCGGTTGGAGGAAGACTGAGCCATGAAGGCGGCTCGCGGTCCGGCAAGTCCTGGGCCCATGACAAGAACTGCTCCATTTTGGTCCCGTCTGGAGCACCAAGTAGGATCTTGCCTGTGATAGAAGGTACGAGATGGAAGTCGACGTTGTAGGCCATTGGCGTGAACAGGTTATCCACAAAGGCATCCAGAATGCGCTGGTCGAAATCACTGTCCACTCGTCCTCCATATACAGATTGTTTGACAAGGGTACGAAGGGCATCCCACGGAATAGTAGCAGGATCGACATTTGCCTTTCCTTTTGAGACACTTCCGAGCCAAACGTCGATGGTTTGGAACGCTGATGCCATATCTGAATCGTTGAAGTCGTAGACCTTACTCCAACCGAGAGGCACGTATCGCAGACGCTCCTGCACAACAGCATGGAACCATGCAAGGAGGAAATATAGCCGAACTTTTTCAACGGGTCCTTGCGACAAGCGTGATGTCGGTAAACCTCGGAGAGAGTCAAGAAGGTTGGCCTTGATACCTGGCGGAGGCTCATTCATAATGAGGCGAGACTGGCGGAGGATGTTGACAGGGATGGAAGGGTTTGCTTCCATGGTAAGGAAGAGGCGGAAGCTACGGTGGGGATTTAGAGTTTGTAGCTTCTTCTCTAGCTGGCCAAGCCAAGAAGGGGCAAGGTGCACATTCTTCAGGAGGACCCAAGTGCCCTGCCGAGCTGCAGAGGTGATAGCTTGGTCAGCTTGGGTAAAGCCTTCTTGAGAGCCCATGGCAACGGACGAAGACCGGGTGCCAGTGTTTCTGATGAGATTTTCAATCTTATAGCTGGCATCATAGCCATGGACAGATACCATAGCTAATGGAGTAGCAGCAGGTACTTCATCGGCTACCATGGCGCCCAAATCATATGAGGATTGAACAGACATGTCCATGTTAAAGACAATGCGTACGAAGCGGGCAACCGCCTCGAGTAATCGATCCGGTCGTAAACATTTGATGACCAATACGGCGCGAAGGGCCTCAACAGCGGCTAGAAAGAGATGGTCAGTTGAGCACATTATCTAGATATCTGACGACGTACGTGTGCTGGGTTCCCATGGCATAGGGACATCAAGTTCTGGGGTATTGGACTCTAGGAATTGGGCCCACACGTCTTCATGTTCCACAATGTGACTTTGTACAGGTTTGAAAAGGGAGTTCTTAGCATATGTTTCTAGACGAAGCGCCTGATCTGCGGTGAGGACGGAGTGTTGCGTGGCAGCTGGCATAGCGCTGGTGGCCGTCACATTGTCGCTGCTTTCCAGAAGGAACTCGAGTTCATCAGTGATCTCTTCAACACCTCTCAACTTGACTTGACCAAGGAGGACTGCAAGCATTACCCGATCACGATGGAGTAATGCCCTGGAAGTTCGTTGATAGACGATGAGGAAAAGGTCATTTAATAGAATGTCTCTTCTTTGACTGTAGTCCGTAACATTCTTCAAGTTCGGATTGTGGTGCAGGACATAGTCAAAGATGTCCAGGAAGAATCGCAAGGAGAATTGGTAGAAGTGGTTGACAATGTTCAACTGCTCCAAAACAAAGAATACTGCGCTACACGCTTGTGCCAATGGAAGATACTCGGCTGTGACCTGCTCGACTTCCTTCATGACAACATCGGTCTCCTCGACCTTGCGCGTGATCTCTGCGGCTTCTCGTTTCAGTGTCTCGAGAGTGTCGATCACCTTGTCATCGTCCAGAATGTTCCCGGAGGATTCGTTTAGTGCCTGCAGAAGTAGTCTTTCAAGGGTACGGAGTCGGAGTCGGAACTCGCCCTGGATCTTCATCAGGTCTGTCCGCTTACGCTCAGTGTCGGGGCGTTCAACTTTGAGGACCTGGTCCAGGGACTGGCTCTGTAAACTACTGCGAGTCATGGTGAAGTTGACAAATGTGACTCTGCTGCAGATGTCTGGAGAGAATTCGACCGAGGGATCGCGTGTGGAGAGGAACATGGTGAACGACGGTGAGAAATCAATGTCTTGACTTCCTAGACGAATGAGAACTCGTCCACCTGTGCGACGAATCTCCTTGTTGAGGACCGCGTTAAGAATGGGGTCAAGATGTTCTACATCTTGAATGAGCAAAGGATTACCGAAACGTAAGGCACTCTCGAGAACTTTGAGGAATGCTTCGTCAAGGAAGCTGGTCACTGTGATTTTACGCTCCTTGTACTCGTTTAGAAGGAAGGTGGTCGCTTGTCCAGTAGGATCAATGATGAGTGGGTAACGGTTGAACCTCTTCAGCATGATCGCATTCTCGGTGGTGAGCGTGTCGGAGGGTAGTGACTTGGACTGCCAGCTAAGCCGGTCGTCTGCAGTAGAAAGATATTCCGAAAGCGACAATTCAGGCTTGAACTTGATGACAGCGTCCGTCAGATGAGCTGACCACTCCTGCCACATAACCTCTCGATAGTGCTGATCAAAGAATCCCGCATAGGCGAGGAATGCTGCTGATAAAAGGACGTCGCCGACGATTGTTGACATTTCAGCGTCAAAGGCACGGCTGCCTGCTTCCCAACGTCCACGTTCGGATGAAAGACTTTCGAGCAGCTTCATACTTCGATCCACTTTGCTCTGAACCCGTTCCATTTCTGATTTGATCGCCTGGGTTTCACTAATAAGCAACGCATACTCTTCTTTATATTGCGCAATTTTGGCCTCAAGCTCCGCGATCATGTCGATAATAGCAGCGGCTTGCTTCTTGGTGGTCTCGGCCTGGTTCTCCAACGACTGAACCTCGTTACGCAGTGGCTCGACACGGTCCAGAATTTCGGAGTATTTCACCTGTGATAGGACCCATTTCACAAGAGGACCACATGCTCTACTAGCACGATTGACGGCCTCAAAGTTGTAGGATGGTCGGCTTAAGAAATCCTTCTTCATCGTATCACGGAGCTGCCTGGTCACCATGGCCTCAGTGTTGAAGTTGACAATTCGTTGAATGAAGTCATCACGACGAATAATCCCTTGTACTGTCCTCCAACTGTCGATCTTGTGACCGAGGATTGTGCAAACGGATTCCATGGCAATTTTGACAGCTTCCGGAGGATTGGCCATTGCACGCACTTCTTGGAGATGCTGTTTCTTGATATTTCGCACATCTGCTTGGGCCTCTGCCACAGCCGGTTCTGCATCTGCAAGATCCGCGGTGGCGATGTCACGACGTTGTTGGATATGTCTGTCTTGCTCAACCAAGGCAGCCTGGATTTCGATAGAAGCTGCCTTCTTCTGTTCTGCCTCCTGTTGGTCTGCCACCATGCGCTTCAGCTTCTCGTTCGCTTCAGTATTCTTGGCTTCCAACTGAGTCCGTTTGATAGCAAGGCTTTTCCGGAGTTCCTCTACTTGAGTGACAGTGTCGCGAAGTTTGTCGAGACCAACGTGCAAATGACGCTGCTGTTCCTCGAGTTCGTCACGCTTTTCCCCATAAAGGCGAACATAGTGGTTGATGCTGAAGAATGCGTCAATGAGGGAGATTGTACACGGCATCGAGATCAAAGACTTACAAATCCAAATAGTGTCGAGGGGTCACATAATTGTAACGACCTTGTCGGCGGCTCAAACGCTGGTTGATTTGGTGGAGTGAGGAGTGAACGTAGACCAGAGCGTTTACGACGGCTGTTCGATGCGTAGGAGGCATGGATAATTCCCTGTAGGCAATGGGGAAATGTGTAGGTGGGTTGTACGTGGATAGATCAAGGTCGAGTGACTGGGTGAACTCCATGCCAACCTGATAGAGCGCCTGATCGGACCAGTCACCAAACCAGTCGAGAACACAACGATTGAACAATGCAGGAGAAGTAGCAGCTCTAGAAGCTAAACCGTTCTCGGGCGGGTTCATGGTGAATACTACATGCAAGTTCTTAGCCACTTGCTGTGTGAACCAACGATATAATTCTTCGTGGGAATCCAGCATTAGGCCGTCACGCTGCGAGCCCTCCTTACATGCGGTCATCAATGCTGCGTGCTCGTCTCCCTCAAAGAGACCGGGGACTTCAGCATTTGCAAGCAGAGTGTTCATACGCTCAAGGAAACCTGAGTCAAGAACGTTTGATTCGTCCATGATGAAACAGATCTTCTCGCCTTTACAGCCTGCACGTCTGAGAACAGTTCGCAAATCCTCGTCAAAGTCGTCGCCGGTGTATTTGTTTGAGACTTTGATTTGGAAAATGCTGAGTCCGTTCATCCAAGCAACGAAACGAGAAAGCGTAGTCTGCAGCGGCGTCAATAATAAGTGAAAGCTGAACAGTAGGCACTCACCTTCCCACTTCCACTAACTCCAATGAGCAACAAATGCCCCTGAATTTGACGGAACACTCGATCGATTCGAAGAACGTGATCCAGGACGTCGTTGAATAGAACCAGGGGTACATCCAACTCTTCTTCATAGAATACCCGCAGGCGTGCTTTGGTATACTCGCGGAGTGTTTCCCTATCAACCGGGATGTAATCCTTTGAAGTCCAATTGGAAAAGAGGATAGGACGGTTCAGGGCCTCATCACGGTTGATTGTAGGGAAGAATTCCAGTGCCGCAGCATCTATGTGTTCGTCCGTCCAGGTACGCTCCTCTTCGGTGACAAGACGGTCCTGGAAAAGTCGAAGGGCTTCATGCGCCCAGACACGGACAAGCCCTTCAACTGATAGCATTTCGAGAGGGCGAATTGCTTCATAAATACCTCTAACCCATCGTGTCAGTTCTCGAGGACTGTAGACATAATGCGCTTGGATGTCGGTAGTGAAGCGCTTCTGGGATGCAAGGTAGAATGCGACCATTGCATCTGTGAGTGGTTCTGCATATGCACGAAGGTTTGGAACAACCTTGAGTGCAGCCCGATTGTAGGTCCCGTAAATCTGCTTCAGCGAGACCTCTCCAGGGTAATCGACCATTACTAAAGGTGCGTGGCGGAGGAAGCGATGACTAAGAGGGACTCGACCAGGATCTGTCGGTGGATTACAAGCACCAACGAATTGAATACGCTCGAGTTTGACCCAAGCCATATCACTTGAGCGCCAATACCCACCGCATTCAACAAGCTGCCGTATAAAGGATATAACTCGCTGGGTTCCATATTTGTCGGCCGCAGGGAGATTGATTTCGTCGCAGAAGACCACCAGCCAGCGCCCAATCTGGATAGGAGCGAGGACGACGCCATTCGGGGTTTTCCGATATTCACAGTACTGTTCGAAGGTCTTCAAAATTAGCTCTGGCGTAGTCGCACTGGAAAAGTTGAGGCCAACAGTCTCCATGTCGGGAAGCTTTCGAAGAGCACTGAATAATGTCATCGTCTTTCCGGATCCAGGAGGGCCACACAGCATCAAAGGCTTGTGTTCTGACAGCCACGAATACAAGACTTCTTCGTGGCGGACTGTATCCATAGTTGGGACAACCTGATCAGCAGCAGTGACAGCATGTGCTTCCAATTCCACTGTTGGCACTCGCGACTGCCACGAGATCCATTCTCCAGTAGAGGCTAGCACGTCGAAGTCGATGAGAGAGGCACCCGGACCGAGAGGAGGTAGGTCTATCCCGGTACGGTTACGCAGGAAATCTCCCATCTCTGCTCGGAGATCCAATTTAGCGTCACCCGAGAAGGCCCATACAATGCTCACAAGCAGCCGCTTCGTCACATATTGCTCGATTCGTTCTGGAGCAAGTGGAAAGTCAGGGTGCTGGAGATTATATTCGATGATGTTGCGGACCGTCTTGTTGATGAGAGAGAAAAGTGTATTCAGGGCTCTAGTCGCAGTGAAGTCCATGATGTGTTCAATCGACTCTGCAAATGTCAAAGCAGAGCTGACAAGTTCTCCCTCGGCGAAATAGCGTTCAAGAATAGAGGCAACCTGTCTCTGCGTCCCTAAATTCACAGAGGCGCTGTTATCTGAAGCCAACGCGTCATTACGACGAGTAATTATGTCACCAGCGTCTTCATCCTCAGCGTCCAAAGGAATGGTGGATAAAGTGTTGATATAGTGTTGATAGACCATTCCTGGCTCGACCACGTCATCGCTGAACCAGATCATTCCACATCGACTAACTGTTGCGAGGGTGGCATATTTCAAGTGCTCGACCTCGAACATAATGCGAACATTGGGGGGTAGATTGAGACGTTCACCATTCGGGAGGGTCAATAATTTGTTGTCGTCGAGCACACTAAAGCAACATTCAGAAAGAAATACTCAAAACAGTGTCACCACTTGCCTATTCAAATTCTCGACCCATTCTGGATCTACGTCACCATCGAATATAATCCAGTGACGTTTACTGCTCTCTCCACGGACATCGTCGACGATTTTTCGGAGAACATGCGTGAATAGTCCGTCGTTCCACTCTCGGGTGGTTGAGTCGAGTGTGCCATATAACGCGTCCTTGTGCATAGCCTTTGGGTCGATCACATAGGGTACGCCTTCTGTGCCATCCAGCCGTTCAAGAGCAGCCAAAAGGACTTGCCATGCATTGGTCTTCCCACTTCCTGAAGGCCCAACCATCATCAAACCATGCTGAATCTTTTGAATCTGGTATAGCTGCAGGATCTTGTTGATCCAACGTTCGCCAGGAACCAAGCGACGCTTTTCACATTCCTTTAGGATTTCTCGGCGTAAAGCATCGAGGTCGACAGGCACATAATCTACACCCGGGAACACATCGGCTAATAAGCTGTAACGGTCGAGGAAATTAGAGCACATCCTGTTCATGGAAGTCAACACTTACTTGGTTAACAAAGGAACATCATCGGCGACAAGCTTAGGCACGATAGTCTCCGTAACACTTTGGATGACAATAATCTGCTCGGATATGGCATTGGAAAGTCCCAGGGCTTCGTCTTCGTCTGAGTTGGCACCCAATAAGCGCTCACGCTTGAGGATACCGGCACTCGCAAGCACGGCCTTTAATGCTCGTAAGCCGAAATCGTAGTGAGGTTGGGGAGAAAGTTGTTCGTCGCAAAGGTTGAAGAAGGGTACGATCTTGGAGGCAAGGGATTCAGCTGTTCGGAAACCCTGCGAGAACAGCATGACTTGAGCGATAAGTTCACGGTCTGGCCGGGTCATAGCCATTCTAAGTTTGACATTATGGTCAATCAAGGAAACAGACTAAATCATTGGAACTTACGGTCTGAACAATTTTGTCAAATTGGGAGGAAGCTGCGATCGGCCGGCGTAGTTCGGGTTAGTCGTAATGAAAATACCTGAAATAGAATTAGTATCGATTCCAGAAATGTAAAAGAAAACCGAACCCATGTTCTTGTTTATCTTGAGACTCTTCCCCACCAATTCAATCTCGGTGTTTGGGTTCTTCGCCAGAGAGGCTAGACCCTGCTGAATGGTTTGCACCTGTTGCGAAACAGCACTGAGGATGCGTTCCTCCAGACGATTGAACTCGTCGAAGCAGCCCCAAGCACCGACTTGACAAAGACCGACAAAGATACGGCCCATGGCTTGGAAATCGAATGTCTCGTCACAGCAGAAGACTAGAACAAATCGTCCTAGTTGTACTCCGAGAGCCTTGACAGATTCGGTTTTTCCTACAAAAAGTCGTCAAAGGGTCGTCATAAACAGTAAAAGAACGAATTAATACCTGTTCCCGCGGGACCAAAGGGTGCACCACCGAGCTGGTTGTCCAAGGCTTGCGTGAGTGTGAGATACACGCGGTCCGTGAGGGGTGTTTGCACGAGTCGGTCAGGAACTCCCAAATACTCCCAGCCGTAAGGGAAAGATGCATCGGCGACCTTGATTACCAGGCGATCGATTGGACTGTCTTGGCTCTGGTCAAGATAGAATCGCATTTGATACAACCATGTGAAGCCGTTCTTGTCGAGAACTCGCTGTTGAATGAGTGTACGGGTGACATCTCGCTGATGCACCAGCTCGGTGATGAGATGCTCGCACTTTCGTCTGGTCACCGGACTCAACTCTTGGAGGACAATGTCGGCGAGTAAATCCAGAGCTTGGTGTACGGTCTCCAAAGGCTTCTCTGGGACTTCTGAGACCTCTAAAGAGGACTCGACGGAAGTGGTCCAGGCGACTTGGACAGCAAGAGTGACAAGTTGAGCAGGGTACTTCTCCATCCAGCCCATGAGCTGCTCCATCACCAGCTGAGATCCATTTCCGTAGAAGGTCTGGAGTTCAGCAACGGCTTCGCAGAGCAGGGTTGCGAGTGAGAGCCTCATCGACGACTCAATCTTCGCAAGCCAGTCGTTGATCTTGGGGAAGTCTTTGAGGAGAATCGGCTCCGTGAACTGGACCTCTTCCCCTTCTCTTGACGCCATTCCTTGTATCTGGGTAAGGTCGTCATCAAGCTTGATGGTGGCAATCCCGGCAAACATTTTCTTCAGGTGCTTCATGATTCGAAGAATATCCTTGCTATTACCGATGATTTCGAGGAGATCTTCGTCGCCGACGAAGTAGAAACGAGGGAATGATGAACGCTCGCGCTCAAGGTATTCACCAAGGGCTTTCTGGATCTTGTTTAAGAGATCGGCAAGTCGCTCCAAACTCTTCTGAATCCCTTGAATATTCATCACATCAATGACGAAAGGTGATTTGTACACCTTCTTCATCACCGTGAGGAATTCCGAGTTGATGTTCTGGAATCGAGCACTCTCGACCGGTAGCAAGTGTTTAATATCGGCGCTCCCGGAGAAGATACCTTCCAAATACACCCACTGACGCTGAACGTCAATCCAGACATCTATAAATATCGTTTAGGATTGCGGGATCAAGAGAAGTAAGACAACTCACCAAACAGCACATTGATTCTGCTCAGTTTATCTTCCCAAGATGACGCCTGTGTTCATAGCTGAGCGCGTCTGATGGTAGATAGGCAGCCTAGAAAACGCACCTCTTCCTCAAAAACTAAAAACGGGATGTGATTAATAGTGTTTCAGAAGCCATATCAAACTATCGACTGACCTTTGTAGTACGGCGACAGTTTCATGGCTGTTAGCGAGTTCAAATTCTCGCTGCACTTATTGAATAGGTCATCCCACCCCCTAAGAATAATGTTGACGAATGAACCAGGAAAGAGAGAATGAACACCTACCTGATCAACCGGCACTTGTTCTGGTAGTTAACCAGATCCAAAGTATAGTTCGTCCATATTTCCTTCACCTGCTTGATATACTCCTCCAAAGCCATCTGGGAATACCGGTCAATAAAGCTTCCCCGTGTTAAACGGACGTCCCACCTCTCCTTGAGCTTGTATAATAACTTCCTTGATGACCGCTTCGTTCTTCTTCAAGTCGAGGTCGTAAACGTTCCCCAGGGTCATACTACAAGTCTTTACATGAGCAACAACATTTCAGAAAGATTGTTTTACTCACAGTGTCAGCGTCACTGAGGATCCCACTCTCAGAACTTTGAAAAGCTGCTTCCAATGTCGATCTTTCAAGGCTTCCGATTTCAGGTCCGAAACGAGCGAGTTGGACTTGAGGAGACCGCGAAGAGTTTCCTGGACGTATTCAAAGGCTGCATACTGCCGCATCCGCGTCGGCATCTCCTTCGTAGAGCTAAGCAACCCATCGATTTGTTGCCTAAGCTTGCGTGGCTGGACTGTGGCCCAGGACATTTCCCTCAGCTCGCTAATCTGATTCCATATTCCTGACAGGGCTGTCCAAACCGCCTTCAGGTCACGCAGTTCCTCAAAGACAGGTTCGAGACGCGTATGCCTCGTCAGTTCCAAGTCTAGAGCTTCTTTTGCGCGGCAAAGTAGCTCGTAATCTTCTTGAACACGATTGAGCTTCCCTTCGAATACATTGATAGTGTTCATGGCAGTGTCGGCACGAATGTTGCCCTGAACAGGGCGAGTGGTCTCCCACTCCTGTAGGATGTCGCTGATTCTGCCCTCTACAATCTTGTCTTCGGCAATAATCTTGAGTTGTAGTCCGGCTAGTAACAATTTTCATTGAGTGTGAATCGCTGGGTCAAATGCTTGTAACGCACCTAATTGCTCCTGAATCGAGTCGCTCTTCCTCTTCAGTATTTCATTGTAAGCACTCCATTCCCCCCGTAGCTGATCACTGTAGAGCCAGTCGTCTGGAAATTGGTATCTAAACCGCTCTAGGGTCTTCTCTCCGCTAGCACACAACTCTATCATCGGCCCCCATGCTTTGGTCTTCTTCTTCAGGTCCTGAACGAAGGTAATGAAGGTGACGGCTGCAGCCGTCGAGGAGTTTGTTGGAGCAAATAGCTAGAGCATCCAGTGAATCTCAAATACTAGGAGAAGATGCTCAGGATATACACGTACCTCCATGTTGTGTGGTGGTTGAAGCCAGAAAGGCGCGTCTGAAATTTGGTTGTGAAGGGCAGCCACGTGCTAATCGAGCACCTTCCTTCTTTCCCCTCACCACATTTCTTCTCATTCTTCAGCCCAAAATGTCCGGTCGTCAGCAGCGTGTGATGGTTCAGCCCATCGTATGTGGCACTTTTGTTATTGAAATGTAAGGAAACTGACCTTTTCATTTCCAGAATGTCATCTTTAAAAATCTCCAACAAGTTTGTCAATCACTCAAACAATATCTTTCATCTCTAACTGAAGCTCTATACGCAGAGAACAAAAGTTGTTATTTGGCTGTACGATAACATTGAGATGCGCATTGAAGGACGGATCATTGTACGTCGTTCGGTTTCGATTGGATGCACGCGTTGAATATCCCCCAAGGGCGATTGAATTCTACCGTCTCCAATCATTGCTCATTTCTAGAGCTCATATACTTTCTATTACAGGGATTTGATGAATTTATGAACGTTGTGATGGACGAGGCTGCTGAGGTTTTCGTGAAGGAAGCAAAACCACGAAGAGAGCTTGGTGAGGTCGTCTATCTCCCTTCATTGAATCAGTATTCACACAGACAATAGGCCGTATACTCTTGAAAGGCGATAACATAACTCTGATTCAACAGGTTGTCTAAAATGCTCGCTATCTGTCCATGGTGTAGTCTGCGTGTAATCTATGTATCGGCCTTGTTGATAGGCATGTGAAAACGGAAAGCCTATTGAAATGATAATGCCTACAGCAATTACCGATGGAAATAATTCCCAACAGCGAACGGTCAAGCGGTCGCACAATGCACAAACAATCTATTTTCCATCGAGCTGGATACAATCAAAATCCATTATTTGTATACATCTACTGGTGCCCTGCATCGAGCACTACTTAACACCTTCCTGACTCTGGAATGTTTGGTCAATGACCAAGTACAAGAGAAGAAACATGGAACGTACGCTACATTGTGAACCTAAACGTTTACCGTGGTGAACACAGAAACGGAATTAAGAGTGGCAGAAACAGAGCTAAACACCGCCGTGCCGCTAACTGTGGGCCTGGTTGCCGGAGAATTTACTGTTACAGTAACAGTGGTCGGGACACAGACAGATCCACTAAAGGTATTAACAGTTGTCGGTGCAACCGACGTGAAGGTATTGACTGTCGTAGAACTGAGGGTGCGAGGAGCGGTCGATGCACCCGATGAAACGGTGTTGACCGTCGTCAATCCAATCAAGGTAGTGGTGCTGCTGAATGTGGCGGGGGCACCGATGGAGGTGGTAGTGCTTCCAACGATCGTTGGTGGATCAACCGTGACTGAAGAGACGACTGCAGGAGCCTACGAAAATTGCTTTGCGTCAAAGCCAGAAATATTAAACTCCGAAATAAACACACCGCAGTTACGATGGCTGGACCTAGAATGGCGAAAAGTACGGTAAAGAAATAGCGCATAGCGAAGTAGCTTGAAGGCAGAGAATATGAACTAAAAGCGAAGGAGGAGGAAAAGAACGGGCTGTCTTGTTTGCGTTCCTTGTAGCACTTTTATATGTCGAAGGGTTTCCGAGCCGCACTTCTAAGATCTCGGCTCTTTGATACATACACCTTCGTAGTGTGGATAAGCTAAGGCGAGTTCTCGGGAGGACATCAACCCACAGCCGAACAAGATGAGCTGGCCTCGTTACTGTAGCATCGGTTTGGTGGAATCAACAGTCTTGCTGAGGTACAAGGAGCAACAAGGCCGCTATGAGAGGGAAAACTCAATTGGACCGGGCGTTGATGCTCCACAGTGATAGTCAAGGAGCCAGTGCCGCTTCAGACGAATATCAGTCGACCCCTGCCCTTTGGTTTTGAGGAATGAGCACATCTATATGTCGGAAAACTTACTTGAATATTTGCCTTCGTGGGTTCAGTCATCATATATCTAGCCAACCCGCACTGTCTACAGGTGTAGATCTTGAGCTTGAGAATGATTTTCTGTCCACGACCTCCGTGTGATGTAGATGGGTATGTCCTTCTCTAGCAACCATATATACGTAGTTTTGGGTTTCCGCGGCGAGCTAAGCCACAGCGTGCTGCGGGGACAGCCACTGAGACCGTGATGAATCCGAGCAAGTGTATTGATATTGCCATTCTAAAGAGCCCAAGGATACGTCGCGGGACACCATATGCTGGTTTAGTTGGCTCATTTTATGATCATGGCACAAGAGAAGTGGAGACGAGCCTAGCAAACTCGTGAGTAAAATAATTAGAAAACAAGAATACCGAACCAGCCTTTAGGGAAATGGTGCACCAACTCGAAGGGTGCCAGCTTTGTTTTTTCAAGAGCCCGCTGCACCCTTTCATCTTCCTCCGACTGCTCCTATATCACACAATGAGCACGCAGACCAATTTCAGAGGAACGGTTCGCTTGATGAAGCAGTTCGAAAAGTGCATCAAGGTAGTGAGTGCCAAGCTCGGGATGTCGCCGATAAGCGCCATCCTCTGACATATTCCCACGGATCCCTAGTATGTCCATTTTTACCCTGCCTCGAACAGTTGCTGATTCTCACCGTGGCTTCGACCATATATGCACCGGATATTGTAGTATTGACTAAGACGAATCGCTCGATCAGATTTCGATAGTGGCACACGCATTGGCCCCACACAGAGTCACAAGACCAATAAGCGCCCATGAAGGCTAGATTGAGTTTGGCGTGAAATTACTTTGGATAGACCAAGCTAGATGCATTCAGAGTTAACGAGAAGACTATCACAATAAATTCCAGAGGTAAGGGGCACAAAATGCTACGTGAGTTCATAATTGAAATGGATAAAAAGTTGGCGTTGGCAAGCACTATGATTGTGTACTACTTTTCCAACTAAGAGTCAAGGTCAATCACTGAGCCGTCATGCATTCATGAGTGTAGGCACAAACCATTCATACCCTAAGCCGCAGTAGTGATCGTGACAACTCCGCTGGCAGTCGTGGTAGTGCCTGCTGGGGGTGAATTGGGATTGACAGTAATAGTGGCTATTTCGCCATCAGAGGTAGTAGTCTTGGCCGGAGCAGAACTGGGGTTGACGGTAATAGTAAACGCTTCCCCCTTTGAGGTAGTCGTCTCCACCGGATAACTGGGATTAACAGTGATAGTGACGACTCCGCCATCAGAAGTGGTGGCCACAGGAGACGAGCAGGGCACGATAGTGACGGTGACAACGCCGGAGGTGGACGTCGTACCAGATGCAATGACCGAGCTACTCGCCACAGGGGTGGTAGCAGTAGTCACAGCAGCTGGTGCCTAGTAAAGAAAAGAGTTAGTTGGCAGAGAAATCTCAAACAGGGAGAGTACTTACTGCAGCAGCTTGGATAGCTGACGCAAGAGCAACAGTGGCAATGGGAAAGAAGTAGCGCATGTCGGCGAATAGATTTGAGTAAGGTTTGGAGAATAATAACGAGAAATGCACTGTTGTGTTCAAGGAGGCTGATGAATGTCTTTATATCCACAGCCTATCGACTTGGAGTCTGAGCTTCACCGCTGATAATTACTCAGGTATAGTTCCGTTCATCGCCGTGAAATCCATCGGATGGAAGGATTTGCAGAGAGGTGACAATCCGCAGCCAGATATTACATAGTTAGCTTCTCGTACAAGGAGGCTGTCACTGTCGTGCGAGCAACCTATGCCTTCCGTTTGACGAACTCTCCGACTCGGACGTGATTCCGAATTTCAGACATTACTCATTTTTATTAGGAAGATGGTGTAAAGTTCGCTGTTGGTTACGGGAATGCTGAGTTTGGTCGCCCGAGTCGGTCTTGCCTTATGGACTTTCTCGAGGAGTTGAAGGCTGAGAGTCACCGTGTACTTGCCACACCTTGACCACCAGACACAGAGTCATAGGCGATGGTGTTGCTGCGGAAGCAACCATTGAAAAGTATCTCGAGAACTCTTCGCCGCGCGCTCTTGAAACCATTAGGATTCGGGGTCTTCGGAATTCTGAGAATAACTGGCAGTATAACAATCCGGGAAGGATGAAATGAGCCGCGTCCGGATTACAAGTCCTATAAAACATCACCGACTGGGCTTGATTAGGATATAGGCGTGAGTCGTGACAAGCATGCACTGAGCTGAGCGTTAACGTTGACTTTACTGTGGTCTCTAAGGTCTCCGAGTTATTTGGGCGACGTTATCCAGCGCATGTTAGGGTTCAGCTAAAAGATCAATCGACCTTAGAGGTATTTTTCTCAACAGAATTTAACACTCACCGATGATGTAGAACGAAGAAGAGAAGCAAGAGCAAGAGGCATCTGATTATTGCCGAGCACCGGTAACCGGGTGGCTTTTGCAATTTTATCGCCGCGACCTTTTTTCTCCGCACTCAGCTGAGCTCATCTCCCCAAAATTCCATTTTCTTCCCCAGAGAAACGAGGAGCCAGCAATGTCGCTGTCGGACCCATCCTCTGGGCCCTCAATTTCGCCCACAAACTCCCCAATAACACCGGTGACAGCACCTGTTCTAGCTGACAATTCGACACCTTTCACGACAGCACCTCCCAGTGGAATCCAAACTCCCCTAGAAGTCGATTCGCCCATTCCGACAATACCAGACATTCCCGACTCGCGAGACGAAACGCCATCGTCAGCTCCGACACCTCGTTCAACTGTTCATTTCGACCCAAATACTAATGTGTCGGTGAAACGGGCTATGGCTTCTTTCGAGAACCTGGTTGCGCTCGCAAACTCGCAGGAGCGGCTGAGATATGTCTTGGCCAATAGGAAAGAAACCTGGAAGGAAGCAAGGAAGATGGTTTGGAGAGATAGAGGCGAACCTGTGGTCGAACTTGCGGATGGAGAGGAGTCCTTGCGATGGGCGGCAAAGGGCGGCCTGCGTACATGTACACTCCCCCAGGTAGCCTCGATATCGCACAATGGCCCGCTTGATATACACGTAAGTAGATCTCAGCCAGTCCATATTACAAGCTGATAATCCCGAAGAATCCAGATCGGATAACGACCGGTGGGCGTTCGCTGGACAGTGGAAGCTCAGTGACTTTCCGACACTGGCGCGCGCCGAAGGAAACTTAAGGTCACCGGACGCTGGTGTGAAAGGAGTCTTTAGCACTTTGACACCGCGCAGGGAAGCCCTTATCATGCACCCACTTAGATAGGGAAACTCTCGGAACGGGACCTCGGCAGTACCTTTCAAATTCTAGGTTTCTCGCTGGCATTACCGAACTCATCTTCCTGTCAAGTGTGAATATCTTACAGGACAGCTGTGGGAAGGACACAAGGACAGGAACGTGCAAACCTGTGGTGCGTCCTTTCCTTTGAATCAAATATAATATAATTTTGATCCTGAAGTAGGTACAAAAGAGGGCTCCAGCTCCTCTAGACGTCACAAAGGAAGTCCAAGTCTTCGTTGGTGGCATTATGGGTTTTCGACGGATAATTGGCGCGGGCGGTCACGAAGCGTGATCGCAGAAGGCTGTTCGTCTACATACATAGATTTCCCAAGAGTCCAGTGCAAAAAGGATACTTGACAAGCAGCATGGTTAATCTCAAGTCACATACACGCGCTTTGACGGCTCACCTGGATGTAGGATATCGAGAGGCTGATGTACATGCGCGCGCAATGTGTAGGTGTTCTTCGCATACATAATCCAATCAACCTCATCATAGATATCCTAATCCTACTCGCGAATTCAATTGTGGAGCGTGAGCTGGTTTGTGTTTTATTGATAACGATCGTTCATTCATGGCAGCGGCGCCAACGGAATTATTCAATGGCACCTTCACCCTGTCTCCGACCGATAAGTTATTCAGGGATGCCACATTTCACCTGCCACTCACCTGGCTCATCAATTCATGCCACAAACCACGCCCCGGCCTGTGTGTATAAAACATACACTTCAGGGAACCTATGCTATACGTTCCCTGCGATTTCTGCCCTCAGCATCTTCATGTCCATCTCGCACTCCAACAATTTCACAGTCGAAGGGGGTGTGCACAACAACGCACAGAATCAAACCAATATCTTTGGAGACCCCCGTAAGCAACATATTATTATTGTACAAGCAAGCTTGTCACTAACACGGGTAATAGGTGATCAAATATTCGAAACCATCGCTAGCAGAGCTTCGCCCAATGCTTGCCACAATGCAGAACAGCGTTGCCCACCTCCGCGCTGTCATCCAGGCACACGTGCTGATACCCTACACGCGCTCAGAACGAGGCTCGCGGGACAATCGCGATCGTCTAGAGTGTATTGGCTATACGGACCAGCAGGCGTAGGCAAGTCAGCTATAGCGCAGACATTATCAGAGATACTACATGCCAAGAGTCACTTGGCTGCAGCATTCTTCTTTTCTCGCACCGACTTCACTCGCAACAAGCTGGATCGGTTTGTTGCTACCATCGTCTATCAATTGCTGAGATCAGAGGCCATCCGAAATCGGCTTGGCCCCTTAATCAAAGCGGCAGTTCAAGCAGACCCCAATATCTTCGAGACATCTTGCGAAAATCAGTTTGAAAAACTGGTCCTTGAACCATGCTCCACGTTGGAGGCAGAGGCCTGGGAAGACCTCCCCAATGTGATCATCATTGACGGACTAGATGAATGCATTGCTCCGAAACCAGAGTCGCAGCAGAGGCTCCTGTCCCTGATTTCGAAGGCTCATGCATCCTCTTGCTTTCGCTTTCTTATATGTAGTCGACGCGAGCCACTCATATACCGCACATTCCACCAGTTCACTTATCCAGTGGGGAAAATGGGAATTGGAGCCTCACAACAAACCAATAAGGATATTACATTTTACCTTCGTGACACGTTCACGTCCATTAGGAGGCATCATCCCGCCTTCTCTCACATTCCTCATACGGTGCCATGGCCGGATGAGGGAGACATCCGAAAACTTGTTTCGAGAGCATGCGGGCAATTCATCTTTGCTTCCACGGTGCTCAAGTATGTTGACACCATGGACGAATTACCCCAGGAGCGCTTGAAGACCATTCTACACACACGAGTCAAAGTTAACTCCAACTCTC
This sequence comes from Paramarasmius palmivorus, assembly GCA_037176845.1. Classification (NCBI taxonomy): domain Eukaryota; kingdom Fungi; phylum Basidiomycota; class Agaricomycetes; order Agaricales; family Marasmiaceae; genus Paramarasmius; species Paramarasmius palmivorus. Next base: position 149,222 of record JAYKXP010000080.1, on the reverse strand, counting down.
CTTATCCAGAATTGGATCTGTTGTATCACCAGATTCTTTCGACATGCACCAATTGGGCAAATGTCCGGCCCATTCTCCAGCTGTTGGTCACCAAGCAGCATTATGTAAACGATATGTGGGAGTGGTATGTTGATGATGTCGACTGGCATTCAGTATCGACTATCACACTCCTCCTCAACTTACAGAAGGGTCAAGTTGCAACTCTTCTCTTCAGGCTCCACTCCATAGTACATGTTCCTGACACACCCCATGGGAAGATTCGTATTCGCCATGCTTCTTTTGCAGAATATCTGCAGGATCCTTGTCGGTCTGGCCCGGGAGAATTTCACGTTGATGGCCTACCAGCAAGAGACTATTTCAACCTTGTCGGCACACTTCTACTCAAGGTACCATCCAGTGTACTCTCTGGGGACTTTTCATATTACTCTCCTTACCTCATTGAGATGGCTTGCTGGAACTGGGCCCAGTATTGTGTCAAGGCCGAAACTCCTGGCACAAATTTGCTTATTGCCATGGATGAATTTGATCCCCATTCTACCTTATCATTGGGCTTGTGCCTTTTCAAACTCAGGTTTGAAGATGACCGAGAAGTCCCCTATGATATGATTGGACATGTTTTTCAGACATTCAAACTAGTTTCATGGGCTGAGGTATGTCATTGTGATCTCAATTCTGCGAGGGCTCACTATAATCTCACTCCACTTATTTAGAACCTCCCAGAACCTAAACCATGTCACTTTATCTCCAGAATAAAATCTTTCTCCTCTGGCTTCCGCGTCGGGCTTCCTCCACAGTCATCCCCAGGGTCGCGGCGATATCCCCTAATGCTAGCAAGTGTTCTAGACACTGAATGGACACCAAGTGGATCAAGACAGGCATTTTTCAGCACTTTATTCCCGGAAAGAGGCTATCCGCTGCCTGAGCATAGCGTACCCGTCATCCTACCAGCCAATAGTGGATGTAGATTCCCTGAAGATTGGGCAACTACAACCATAACCCCACATCACGGGAGGCTTGTGAATAGTCTGGCAGATTCTCTTTTGAGTGATGTAACTTGGAACAGGGTGGCATACAACCAAGGTAGTATTTTGGCTCGGGACATAAAATATGATCGACAGAATTCGTGCTTTGGTGACCCCGATAGGGTAAGCATTGTTCAATGCTTGCTATATTGGCTAAACTCTCTATTGTTTGTAGCAACGTGATCTCGCGCTCCTCAAGAAATTACTGGCGGGATACAAGCACATCCTTTGCCTCCCTCAAGCCTGGGTTGTGTCTGCCTCGGACTCGGAGGAGGTGAGCAGTAAGTCACATAGATCCGCGATGCCAGAACCTCACAATGTGCATTACCGTGACAGTCCACATTCTCTGGTTCTCTGGAGGCTCTCACGGACGATTCAATTGATTCAAGCTCATACAGAGACGGGATCGAAGATCTTCTTGATTCACCAGCATTAGACGATCAATTACCACAATCAACTTCCCCCCAGCGATCGGAGAGTGTATCCTCAACATCGTACAAGCATCCCGGTTTAGTAGAAGTTCAGGCGGACGAACTTGAAAAAGGCACTCTGATCACAGCCATAACCGATACTGCCAGCGCGGTCGCCCAGGTGAGTACTTTTCTCCTCTTTTTCAATGATAAAGAAATCTTAGAAAATTCCAGTGGACCACTGTGACCGGCGTCACCGTGGAGGACCCTGGCCCCGATACTACAAACTCAGCTCCACATTTCAAGCTGGATATTCCTGAGTATGTTCAGATGTTTGGGCTACTTAATAATTGGAGGACTAGCGATGGCGACGCGAGCCTCTCTGCTTACTCCAGGTTTGAGTCATGGTTTGAAGAACACAAACGCCTCAGCGTAGAACTACTCGATGAAACGACGTCCGTCTCGGAGCCCGACTCTTACGGCAACTTTATGTCGGCAGGGTCAATCACAACTCCGAGGCTCGAGTCAGTCTACCCTGCCGATAGAAATCAGCACAGATCACATCTTTTCGCCACTGCTTCGTGGGCTGAATATATTCACGATAGCGGGCTGCATCATAGCGGCCACACCAGGTTTGGAAGTCTAACCCCAGAGCTATTCGATCGGAGGCCGGGGCTTATAGGACCTTCCGTGATCAGGAGCCCGTACGAATCGTGTCCTGAGCTTAAACAAAGCGTGGACAGTGCCGCCACAATTTCGACCGAACACAACTCGAGGGCCTTCATTACCTCGACTTGGAAGTCTGCTAACGCCGACGGAGGTCAAGGAAGATCACAGTGTATTCTTGACCCAGGAGGTGTTGAACTAGCTGGACATCTGAGCATCTCCGCCGCGGCGTCGACCTCATTAGAGGTGACAATTACCGACAACTCTATTTCGGCCGCTGAGCAACTGTCGACGAATCGACCTGTTGAACTTGAAAAATCTCATGCCAGGTGCTCCTTTAGCTCCGCAGGTGCGTTAAATCTAACATTGATTCATTAGATCTGTTAAATCGACTAACGCACACCACAACCTACAGTAAGGCGATGTCTGTGCTTGGGATAAGATCAGCTGCACCGGGCCAAGCCAATCTGAGGGCAATGGTTGGGAGTGGTCACTGGTATTGGGAAGGGGTGTTAATCGACTTCGGTACGACTGATTTTTACAACCTGTAGCAGAAACCAACACCGGAGGCTGACTCAAGCTACACGATACAAAGAGAAACCATTCATTCAAATGTTTAAATTGTTACCTCAAAGTGGACCAAAATCAAAGTCCGTATATAATACTAGGTCCAAAGTAGAACTGTCAACTGCATGAGAGTACGTATCCGAGGTCACAGTAAAACTACTAGCCTACACCTTAATCACCAGACACAGAGTCATAGGCGATGGTGTTGCTGCGGAAGCAACCATTGAAAAGTATCTCGAGAACTCTTCGCCGCGCGCTCTTGAAACCATTAGGATTCGGGGTCTTCGGAATTCTGAGAATAACTGGCAGTATAACAATCCGGGAAGGATGAAATGAGCCGCGTCCGGATTACAAGTCCTATAAAACATCACCGACTGGGCTTGATTAGGATATAGGCGTGAGTCGTGACAAGCATGCACTGAGCTGAGCGTTAACGTTGACTTTACTGTGGTCTCTAAGGTCTCCGAGTTATTTGGGCGACGTTATCCAGCGCATGTTAGGGTTCAGCTAAAAGATCAATCGACCTTAGAGGTATTTTTCTCAACAGAATTTAACACTCACCGATGATGTAGAACGAAGAAGAGAAGCAAGAGCAAGAGGCATCTGATTATTGCCGAGCACCGGTAACCGGGTGGCTTTTGCAATTTTATCGCCGCGACCTTTTTTCTCCGCACTCAGCTGAGCTCATCTCCCCAAAATTCCATTTTCTTCCCCAGAGAAACGAGGAGCCAGCAATGTCGCTGTCGGACCCATCCTCTGGGCCCTCAATTTCGCCCACAAACTCCCCAATAACACCGGTGACAGCACCTGTTCTAGCTGACAATTCGACACCTTTCACGACAGCACCTCCCAGTGGAATCCAAACTCCCCTAGAAGTCGATTCGCCCATTCCGACAATACCAGACATTCCCGACTCGCGAGACGAAACGCCATCGTCAGCTCCGACACCTCGTTCAACTGTTCATTTCGACCCAAATACTAATGTGTCGGTGAAACGGGCTATGGCTTCTTTCGAGAACCTGGTTGCGCTCGCAAACTCGCAGGAGCGGCTGAGATATGTCTTGGCCAATAGGAAAGAAACCTGGAAGGAAGCAAGGAAGATGGTTTGGAGAGATAGAGGCGAACCTGTGGTCGAACTTGCGGATGGAGAGGAGTGCTTGCGATGGGCGGCAAAGGGCGGGCTCCGTCAGTTTCTCATGAATGTTGATATTCAGTTTCATGAATCTGATTCGTTGACATTCTGCAGGTGCTGCATCTCTAGCTTTCAGTATACGAGCATGCTTCAATATAGTGCTAGCATTGATCAGAATACGATCTGTTCCAAGGTACGTGTCAGGCCATATTCACCGAGCCATACATTAATGAGTTTTTTTTGGTTAGAAAGTATCGTTTTGCACTTATTAGACGCGCCATCTTCGGTATAGACACATGGAGATTCGCTGCAATGCTTGGTGAGTCCGTGTGTTCCAAAATTTCAAGCGAACTCAAGCCTGACACCCCACAGGATCCTTTGTTTCGATTTACAAGTTTCTCCTAAACGCCCTTCCTCTCTACATTCCTTCGATTCGTCCTCAGAGAGAATACAACTCCGCATTCCTTGACGACGCCCAGGAAGACACCGATGACTCGTTACCCACGACCGTTTTTGACGTCCCTGTGCCACCAACGCCTGGTGGTCCTATACAGGTCTGTTAGCTTGCGTTGACGCGTTTCATCACTAATAAGTGTCCAGATGAAACGGCCGCAACGCCCTAAACGAAGTGAGCGACTGTCGCTATCCACTCAAGCACAGAGAATTCTGGTGCGAAAGAAAGCCAAGAAATGGCACGCAGCTTTAGCTGGCGCTATTGCCGGCGGATTGGCAATCTTATTTGAGAAGAGAGGCCGAAGGGTTACCATTGCACAGCAACTCTTCGTTCGGTATGTTCCTTCCTGAATGCGCTGACTCTCGCTAACTTCTCATTAGAGGTCTGCAAGGATCGTACAATTCATATACTACTAAGAGGAATATCCACATTCCGCATGGAGACGTCCTTGTGTTTTCTCTTGTGTATGCCATTCAAGTGCTTCGTACGTGTGTCGTTACTGACAGTTCATCTAGGTGCGGTCAAATTCTCTACGCATGGTTACTTAGGCCAGATACGCTACCCAGATCCTATGCTCAATGGTGCGTCACTCAATATAACACTAAATTCCATAACATTCAATACCACACAGGGTCTCGAACGCGTCAAAGGTACCTGAACCTGGCCTTCGACTGAACTATACGTCGGTCAGAAACGGTACCTTCAACATGAAAGACTTCGAAGATGTTCTACAAATGCCGGTAGGTCTCCATCTTTCTGTTCGCATAGGCATTTCAACCAACTTCCCTGCATCAGGAACTCACACCCGAGAACGCCGCCAAACTTCTTGCCCTCAAATCCACTCTCGCAAATCCCTCACCCTCATCATACATTCCGCCATATGGCCCTTGCCCAGCTATTCACCCAGCCGAATCCTCCTGCCTTGAAGTACCACCCATACGTTTCTTCCAGGTTTTCAGATGGATGCTACCCATTTACGGTGCACTGCATTTCATACCACCCATGCTCTTCAAGTGGAGGATGTTCAAAGAGAACCCCTTGAAAGTTCTTAGCAGGTCGGCTGTGGGTACCATGAGGAGTAGCGCCTTTTTGGGCGTGTTTGTCATTATCTATCAGTGTATGTCTTCTTTCGACTCAGCTTCATACTTTCATCTCAATATTCATATAGCACTCAACTGCTTCAATCACTCCCTTCACGAGTACATTTATACTCGTCTCTCACCCACTTCACCAGTTCATCGCATACCCAAGTGGCTCATCGACTTTGTACTCACATCAAAGTGGTCATTCTGGCTTCCTGGCTTCCTCTCAGGCCTATCACTATTCATAGAGGAAAAGAGACGTCGTGCCGAATTGGCAATGTATGTGCTGCCAAAAGGGTTGGAGAGCGCATGGTTGATAGCTACGGGAAAAACTGGGATTAGAGGCGGAAGGAACGGTAAGATGGCGGGAGAGGCAGCTTTGGCAGCTGTTGGAATGGGAATGGTTATGGTGTGTAACGTCTTTCTTTAGCCTGCTTGATGAGGAATTCGGCGCTAACACGAGTAATTGATGCAGAGTACTTACCAGAATGACCCGCAACATTTATCGGGTCTAGTGAGAAGAATATTGTACCAGTTTATTGGACCTAATTAAGATGATGTAGAGGCGGATTTGTATGATACTGACAAGTTGTGGACGGAACGAGATGTACATCAATTCTGGTGATTGTAAGTACGGGAACGTGCTCGGCCGCTGCTGCGATGGATCTCACAGTCCGCCATCGTATCCGCCATACGATGGTAGGAACAGACTTCAGCCGTCGATTGTATTCGGTGGTAGCAAGATATAGGTATGTACATGATTTTCAAGATAGAACTACAAGTGCAAACAGAACCGTGCAGCTCCGTGTCCAAAGGCCCAGGGAACCATCAACAAGCATTGGGATTGGAAGAGTACTTCACAGAAAACGTAGAACCTTTCAACTTGAAATCCTTCTCGATGCCAACCAAACTCTCCTTCATCTTTTCCGTGGGTGTCTCTCCGGCGATTTCCAGCCCAATCCTGTTTAGACAAGCTACGACGCCACCCGCGTTAGGATTTGACCTATGCATAAGGGCGTCCAGGAGAGCATTCTCGTCCAAGTCACCTCCATGGAATGTCAGAGTCAACTCCTTGAGGCTCGGAACGATGCAGGACGAAGTAGTCGCAACGTCAGCTACTAGCGATTTCCAAAAGAATGTGGTGACGACTCTATGTTTCGGATCAGTGCGAGACCACATCCATTGTTGCTCCTCGACCCTAAGATACTCTAGAGAGGGGATCGTTTGTAACAAGGATATAGTCTCCCGATCAGAAAGTGGGCAGGTTATCAGGGAAAGAGAAATGATCGTGCAAGAGGACCGTTCTAAGAACGAATCGATATGGATATCCTTCGTGTTCCACGTTTGGCCACTCCAGAAACCTTCCAGCCGTAAAGACCGGAGCTCGGGGAGGTTGAGATAGTAGAATGTATGGCCCGCATCATCGGATAACACAGTGGATAGGTGTTTGATGCTGGGTATTGGGGATACAGGATCGACGAGATCATCTTCCGGTTCTTCAAAGACAGCTACGTCGTTCAGGCGGAGCTTCTCTACCCTTGGACACAATGCTAACACCGCAGTCAGCTCAGGCAGGCAGTATATCACCTGCAACTCCAGCGTCCGAATTTGCGACCAAGGAAGATCCAGTTCGCTTTCCAATATCCAACCGTTAATCAGTACATGGGTCAAAGACGGGCATGCACTGAAGAGAGCGCGGGAGTCACAAGGAGAGATGCTTTCCTTGAACAAGTCGGGTTCATCAACGCCTGTGAGACGTAGCTCCCTGAGAATCGGCATGCGTCCAATGATGGGTTGTAAAACAGGATGTCGAAGACCGTATTGAGATACCCTGAATTCCAGCCTTTGCCAGCGGTCTGAATGTCGCACAAGAGAACGCAGGATTGCGATACATGTTTTAGAAGCTTTGGTCTTCAGGGGTCCCTCTCCACCACCCATAACGTTTAACTTTAGCGAGAGAGGGGACGATTTCGAGCGTGCTAGAAACGTTGACACAATCCTTTCCAGACGTTCGAGGTCTGACTTCCATGTACCGAAAGAAATGGACAGTGACGACCACAAGGACGGCATTGACACCACGATGGTGTGCCACCTTTTGCAGACGAAAGATAGTCTAAACACGCGCGGCAATGTTGTGGGATACACATCGTCTGCCCCGTGACAGACGAAGGTGAAGATGATGCTGAGTACCTCTGGGGGCAGCTCCCAGACCAACTGTCGAAGTTTCAACCGCCTTGCTTCCAATATAATAACGACCAATCTGAGCTTGAAGTCCATTTCTGCTTTATCGTGTGTCGTGACAGCACCTGCCCCTTCCCGAAGACGTTTATAGTGATCCAAGACGAAATGGACCAAGGACTCCGTGCTTTGTTGACAGAATTCCTCGAAGATGTGGTCCGTGACATTGTCTGGGCGATATGAAGTCTCGGGAGGTATTTGAGCCTGCATTTGGCTAGAGGAAAAAAGAATGAGATGGGCAAGAAGCCTGGTCTTCACATGTCTAATTCTTACCTGTGACCACGGCACACTGGCTATTGCTGATGGTTTTGAAACTGCGTAATACTTGTATCTCCGCAGAGGACGAAGAGAACAAAGCGAAGTAAATGATGATGGTGAGTGGCAAGAGGTATTTCTTGGCATCATGTAAGTATGTAGCGCGTCAAATCCGGATACCCGTTGAGATCAATGACCTAAAATACCCACGCGCCTAACCCTAGTAAACCCTCACGCATGTACATAGTAAACCCTCGCGCCTGCCGTGTTTCCTAATTAAGTACATCCTGATCTTATGACCCGCCATCTTGACTCTGAGTATGAGGTACAGTGATACCTTGTCACTTCGTTAATCAACAGGAATAACGATTCCGCATGCAAAACCACCTAGCTCAGCCGGAATCTGCAGACCATCTCGCTAAGGAACGCTGGTACGAAGGGATGTAAGGAGGTACGGGGATTCTGTCGGGCGAGGTATGAAGATTCCAGCTCCCGTGTCAACATGCTCACAAGGAATCTGTAGACCACCGTGTGGAGGAACACTAGTATGAAGGGATGTAAGGAGGTACGGGGATTCTATCAGGCGAGGTACAAATATTCCAGCTCCCGTGTCAACATGCTCACAAGGAATATGTAGACCACCGTGCGGAGGAACGCTGGTACGAAGGGATGTAAGGAGGTACGGGGATTCTGTCGGGCGAGGTATGAAGATTCCAGCTCCCGTGTCAACATGCTCAGAAAGAATCTATAGACCACCGTGCGGAGGAACGCTGGTACGAAGGCATGTGAGGAGGTACAGGGATTCCGTGGTGCAAGGAACGACGATTCCGGCTTCCAGATCAACATCCTCACCTGGAATTTGTAGACCATTTCGTTGGGGAACGCTGGTACGAAGGGATGTAAGGAAGTACGGGGATTCTGTCGGGCGAGGTACGAAGATTCCAGCTCCCGTGTCAACATGCTCAGAAAGAATCTCTAGACCACCGTGCGGAGGAACGCTGGTACGAAGGCATGTGAGGAGGTACAGGGATTCCGTGGTGCAAGGAACGACGATTCCGGCTTCCAGATCAACATCCTCACCTGGAATTTGTAGACCATTTCGTTGGGGAACGCTGGTACGAAGGCATGTGAGGAGGTACGGGGATTCTGCGGTGCAAGGTACGATGTTTCTGGCTTCCAGATGAACATGCTGACCTGGAATTTTTAGACCATGTTATGGAAGAACGGCGGTACGGAGGAATGTGAGGAGGTATGACAATTCTGCGGTGTGAGGTACGAAGATTCGAGTTTCGATACAAGGTATGGATATTCTACCTCCCGGAGCTGCTCTCTGAGTAAACTTCGTTATTGGAACCAAGAATCTCAATATCAATATAGATTTACAACGTGTACAAACCTCTCCCAAGTCCCCAAATCAATCGTCCTCCTCCGTTACCTTTGCAACCCGTACATTCAACATCTTCTGGGTATGACACCGAGGCATCTGCCGTGTCATCTCCTTGGTGGTCTCCTCGACCTCCTCAGCACTGAAGATGACGTTATTCACCTTCAACAACTTTGGAAACCCTGACAGTATCATGTCGATTTCCCTCACTTTGCTCGCCGAGTGTAGCCGGGACACGTTCAGATACAGCAGATGGTCTTTGGGAAGATTGTGCACCAGGAAATCGCTCGCATCAATGTCGCCCGGGAAGAAGGCTGACAGCTTGATTAGCTTCTTGCACGCCTTGTCCAGGAAGATCAAATCCCAAGTATCTGTATGTGGCATCAGCTGTATTCTCTTATGGCAAAATAGGAGGTTCACCACTATAGCCTTCAATCATCTCCAAATGTGCCATCTCAAGCTCTTCAAACATAGAGAATAACCGTGTCCATGCACCAGGTCGCAGCCACTCTCCCTCTGCATTCTTCTGCTCCAACTGATCGAAAAATAACGACCCAAAGCGCCAGAAAAGATTGCGCAGAGACGGAAAAGGCGAACCAGCCTCAAGGAGTGCAAGCATACCATAAGGCGACTCCACATCCCACATCCACGCCTCTTGGAGATGCTTCAGGCGAGGCTTCGTCTTCCCCTCCAGTCGTTGCCAAGCGTCCTCCTCCAGGTCGTCCACGACATAAAGCTGCCCCAAATCTACCTTTTCCAGAAACTTGAACGCTCGCAGAAAGTTCACAGCTTCGCGATATTCCTTCACCGACCACTCAGTGAGCTTCAGATATGTAATATTGGCGAAGGTCTGCGTCAAAACGACCAGCTCACGGACTCGTAAAAACGCCGGATATCTCACTGGTACCAGTGACACATGCCGTGTTTTCGAGTATATCACTGCTCCCACTGTCTTTCCTGAGTCTAAAGTCGAGTCCAGGAAACGGAGGTAGGGGTGTGAATGGCGCCTTTCGTAGTTGCTGAATTGTGGGGGCGTTTCCTTGCGCCAGAGCGGGAGTGGGTCATCCTGAGGGCAGTTGACGTCGTCGGGCATGTTGAGATAGAAACACTCGACAACGTTGGCAAAGGTAGACGTTACTGTGCCGTTCAACACCTCTCTAAGCCCCTCCCACATTGACGGGTCTGATTCGGCCCCCAGCAAACAGCGTGCTTGAACCCATCGTGTCCTAACGATCCAATCCTTCCCCAACAGCGCCATCGTGTTCAAGTCCTGCATAGTCTCCTGCGATAGGTCGATAACCCCCGTATCCCTATCATAAGTAACCTCTCCAACCACTTCGTCCACAATGTTGTCGATTATTTCGGGCATGAGGTCGCCCAAGCCTGTTGCAGAACTTTGGCCGAAACAAATCCTCAGTACGACAAAAGATGGGCGCCAGGGAATCCAGAGACATACCCTTTTTCCAATCCCATCTCTCCAGAAGCCATGGGTTCTCTCTCTAGCAAACTGAGGTATGTGTTGGTCTTTGCTGTCCCGGTAGCAAGTTGCTGAGTGAGTCTTCGTAGGTCTCCGCTGACTCACGAGTCACGAATTGCGGTCACACTTGTCACTGAAGAAAACAATGAACGTTCTTTTCACGATTTTCGAACCCAAAACAGCAACGTCGTATTCTATTCTACACCATAACAAATAGTTCTGGCCCTTCTAACACCTCGGCTTGCTCGTCATCATTGTAACGTTCTTTGAACCATGCCCACCTCTCTGCTACCTTCTCTTCAATTGGTTTCCACACGCAGGCGCATTCCTCTACTCCTATTCCTAGAATCAAATCCATTAACCTCGCTACTCGAACTGCTTGGGTTGTTCCTGGCGCCGGCATTCCATGCGAAATAATCAACCGATCCACTTCATTTTCTACCCACTCCTCATTCATGACGAGCACAATACAGGGATGTGCCACGTAATCCAGCATCGAAGCCATGTCTAATGCTGTCCCCTCGCCTTCGTCGAACTCTAAGCCGACTACTTGCATCTCCGGTCCCACCCGAATATCGAATAGATGCGCCTGGATCGTGTTTTCATGGCCTAAGACGTGTCCATATGCGATGTAGAGGTGGCTCAGCTGTCCAAAGCCACGGAAATCTTGACTCTCTAAGAATTGGAAGGAGTTATTTGGATTGTCCATATCCACGGATAACCGCAGTCGGGACAGATTTGGCACCTGGCTTGGGCTCAACTTAAGGTAGAGCCAAGCTGGGACTTCCAGAGCTGTCAACTGCGACAGTGTGATCCTTCCAAAACTTTCTTCCAGGACCAAAAACCGACAATCCGTCACGATGGTGAGGCACTGCACAAAAGCTGAACAGGCTTCGATTAGATGTGCCAGTCCTGCAACCTCGCTCCGCACGATAGCGTCTTCGCCTTCCTCCTCTATTGCCAAATACCCCTCAGGATAACTAGAGGTTGGGAAAGCCGGGAAAGATGGCCTGTCAAATCCGACCGCTGTCCATAGTGTCTTGATATCTCGCAAACGTTGCGGTTGAAATAGAACTGTTTGACACAATGCCCGGACTGCTTTAGCCTTCGAAAGCCTGACCGTCTCATAGAAGGAGCGATATATTCTACCGGAGAACGTCAGTGCGTATCAAGACAGTATTTTCAACCACTACACACCCTCGGGAAATGTCACGATTGAACACCAAAAACCCGCTCCGACCCTGTGGTCCCCATTTCCGCAAACAGTTCTTCAATATCTCCACCATGATGTCGTTTGCCAGCACTTGATTGCCCGTAGGTTGGTTTGCAGAAGCCATGGTAGAGGATGACGTGGAACTGAGTGAACAAATGAATCGTAAGAGATGTTTTCCAAAGATTACACAAACGTATAGTTCTCACAGAATTTTTGTTCCAGCATGTCAGACGGTCTGGTCATTCTATTGTACTCGGTAATAGGTACAAGCAACCAATGAAGCAAAGCCGGAACTACAACAACATCTACAAAACAGTCTATTCAGAATCAATAACTACGGGTTCAACTTCAGCTTCGTCTCCAAGAGCAGCTTTTGCAGCCTCCAAGCGCTCGATCATGCGGTCGTAGATCTCGGCCTGGTGCATCTTAGCATAGAACCTGCGACCGTTCTCCTCGACCAACTTGTACTCGAAGACAAGCTTCGCTTGCGCGCCTTCGGCGCGAGGTCCCCCTTGACCGCCCCGTGAGGAGCATTAAATTTTTGTGTAGACAAAAGTTCGGCAACAGTCGATCAAAGCAAGCTAACTGTGAATTCCCAAGTACAAACATGTAAGCACCTGTCTAAAAAATGCTCATTGTTCACTGCAGCATCCTGCCATCTCCCCTGAGTTGAAAATTGAAATATGGACTCTGGTAGTATACATCTAACACCCTCAATCCACACAACTTAGCTTGGAGCATTTCATAGCATCACTTCAGTGAGCTCCAGGGATTATCCAGTTTGACTAATACTGTCCCATTAGTTGTTTAATGTCAAATCTATCATAGGTGTGCGTCTTTCGCAATCCACGTCATCTTGTGTCAGTTTAGCGCTGACATTGCTGCTCTCGAAATGCGCAAAAACACAACCATGGCACACAAAATCGAAAAACAGGCTCCGAGCGTCCCTTCCAATAGGTATCCTTGAATTTTCCTCGGAGCCAGATTTTGGGAATATGGTGTTGTCGAATTGTTTTTGAATTTTTGGACTTAGCAGCAGGCAAGCACGTGATGACGTGGATTGCGAAAGTCCTCTATCTTACATATACAGAGAAAATTCTACATGCAATCTTGGAATATTCAACACCATGCAAAGCACAGATGCTAGTACAGCAATACAGAAACTAAACTAACACAAACAGACCAAGAAACACTTCAACACACACTTGATACTGTACCACTTTCGAACAGGTCACTGAGTCTGTTGACGGTCTCTCGGGCTGCTCGGACATCAAAAATGTCATCATCGCTGCCCAAAATGGCAATCCTTCAGCAAAATTGTCCCATAATATATAGATACAATGATTCACATACCTATAATCCTCAGACAGCACAAATATTAGAGTAGGGATGGACAGCACAGAAGGGATCAACAGGATCCTGAGGGGAGATGCGAGGGAAAGGGACGGAGTTTGAAGCTTTGAAGGTTTGATCGGAGCTGTCCATCAAATTTTCGCTTAGTAAACGTTGCTTAGATACTTTCGCTTATAAGCATAACCGAGCTAACCGTAATTCCCAGGCCTCGTCCCATAAGTTATAGATATCATTCACCTTCATCAACCCATACTTTTGCACTCCGGCGAGGAGAAATGCTCGATCGCGGGGCTTTTGGCGTTTACCAAAGCCCCAACCCTCAGAGTGCCCAGTGGAAACCGACTGGATCTTCAACGTCTTCCACAAGGAGAACGACATGACTGCATCGTCTATGGAACAACCGCAGTGGCAGTATCCTGGAAGAGGGCTCTTCGTCTTTGGCTGTGGAATTCCCGTAACCAGAATCCTACCCAATGCCTTCACCGCCTTTGTGACAGACTTCTTTCCGAGTACGGCGGTTCTGGCCTCCTCCGAAGCAATGTCGTGAGTATTGGATCCTTGGTCTTTGTTGGCGTAATAATGATATATACAGTGCGTCTCGCCTTGGCCGTTGCTGGTCGTCAGGATCCACACAATGACTCGACGGTCTATTAATCCCGACAGAGGAACCCGTGCAGCATGGCCTCGGATATAAGCGCAGTCGGTTGTCTTCAACCTCGCGAGATTGGTGTCCGTTGGGTTCGAAGCATAACTGCGTAGTATCGTATTGCAACGCGCTGCAATCCAGTCAGCTTCACAACAACAATTCAGCGAAGATATCACTTACACTCTCGATCATTCGATATGATTCCAGGCAACTGAAGAGCATCTGGAGCTTGGTCTGGGACTACAATCGGCACATCGCTAGCCACTATACAGTCGCTCTCAGTATACAGCCTACAACCTCTAAACAAATTATCACTTACGACCATGGCCCGAGGGTACAACGGCAGGACCTCCATTGTCTCCATTGTTGTCATTATCGTCGTCGTCATCATCGTCGACGTTGATGGCAGCTTGAGCGGATCCAGGAAGAGGGGGTGCGAGCAATGCAAGCAGTGCCTGAGCCCTTGGATCATCGATCTGAAGACCAAGCAGAGCAAGCGCTGCCAAACCTCTCTCTATGTCGTTGGTAGGGGTGATGCCGGCGGCAGTTGACTGGGTAGCGCTGGCAGAAGTACCTGGCTCCATGACAACGCTTGCTCCGCTAGACTTAGAGTTCGTGGAATGGTCGACGGTATTGGACGATGTAGTGTTGGACTTGTCAGAAGCACCAGACTCAGTGGTGTTGGAGGTGGCAGTGTTGGAGTTGACTGCAGAAGAGTCGACAGCGTTGGCCTTGGCATCCTTAGGCTCGGCACCTGTGGCCTCGGGCGTATGAATAACGCTATCAGTGGCGGCAGTGACTCCAGGCTCGCTCAACTGGTCTTCAGCAGTAGTGGAACGAATACTGCCAGGGATCTCAGTGTCATCACGGGGGACTGCATTATCGACGACAGCCTTAGGCTGGTTGGCATCGTCGTGCACACCAATCACCTGGCTGGCGGTGGCAGTGATATCTTGTTGAGTGTCTGCAGCCTTTGGTGCTACCTCTGGGACTCCAGCGCTGGTACCAGCTGTCTTCGATGAGTCTCCAGCGGTGATAACCTTGACACGTTTCGTGACACGTGGCTGGGGCGGAAGAGTCCAGCGACGTTTCTTCTCCGGCCCTCCGACGACTGTAAGGGATATCAGCACTTGAACATCACCCAAAAAAATTGAGACACACCTTCAACATCGTCTTCACTAAGGTCAGAGTCCCCAAACGCTATTGTTAAACTTGTCAGCAAACGACGCAATAGTGATTGAAGCGACCTGACCTTCTTTCTCCGCAAGATACTGCATCAATCCATTCAACATTCCCTCGAGGCGTGCTTGTTGTTTTTCGGCGAGGTTTTTATCAGCAGGGTTGGACATTCCACGAATTGCGGCACTCTGCTGGATGTACTCTAGGGTCAAAATTAGTCAACGTTCGGTGTCGGTGAGTTATTTTTTTGTAAAAAGAAATACCTTGTTTATATCCCAAGAATTGAATAGCTTTGTTGCAGACGGTCCACTTGGTCGTAGCCTGTTCCAACTCGGCTTGGTTCCTGGCGATAGAATCCTTCAACCCCTTGACCTTCTTGGGCTGCGCACTCGAACGGGTACGCCGGGTTGGCTTTGAGGAATTGGCAAGTGCCTCTTCGTCGATGCGTATGGCGTCCCTCAGGTCATCTTTATCGCGGGCTATAAGAGTGAGCTGTTGGGTGAGCTCCCTCTTCACTGAAGGAAAAATGTTTTTATTAATATATTGGATGTAGATGAAGTAACTTACGCTCGTTCATGGCAGGTATATCGTCGCAGGATTCGGCAGGGCATGCTAATAAGAGACGGAGTAAGTAGTCGTGAAGGAGTGGAGCGTTGTGACAAGGGGACTTGCCTTGAACGCGCTTCCAGATACCCATGTTCGTGGTGGGGAAGGAACGAAGATTTTTGGGGTGTCCCTGAGTTGGGCTGGTTTAAGAGGGAATCAGAAGATATTTGATGTTTGTTTGGCCCAGGTAAGTCACGCATGATTTCTCCTGGGGATCCAGAGATTCGAAACGACGTCGGACTATGAAAATTCTAACAACTGAGATTTCAGGTCCTGCCATGATTTGTGACTCTCCAAAAGTACCGCCTTAAATCGAACAAGCAGGCATATCTCTGCTATTACCTTTTTTCTCTCTTCAGTGGATACCTGGCACACACTTTCTCTCCAATGAGTTTTTCGCAATATAGCTTTCAGGTCTTAGCGACATAGGATGAGGCCGACGAACCCCGGTCAGTTGTAAGGGTCAATATTTTTTCCCAATCTTATGCCTTTGGTCCCAGCTCCCAACGCTCTTTCCTATCCTTATAGAAGGTGTAAACCTGTCTAATGCTGGCAATTCTACTGCTCAACAAACACCAATACTATCGGTGACGGGCCTCTGTATTTCAACCCCAAGGCTGACGAAAAGAGGCCGACGAACCCGCGGTAAGCCCGAATTTTCGTCAGCCAGGAATATGGCGCAACTCTTATCAAAAGGACATGTGCTGGTCTTGGCAACGAGTAACGTTCCACTCGGACCTTGCTCTTCTCTCTACCTCTCAGAACGCAGAACAATGCCTCAGTCTCCTAGCTCGCCCCCTGGCAGTGACGACGAAGCCTCCAGAAATGAGGAATCTGTGCTCCGTTATGTCCCTGAGCCGGAACCACAAGACCAAGAAACGGCAGAACGCATTGCCTATGGTGAGTTTTCTCTCTCTCTCTCCCACTGCAGATGCTCACTGATGTGCGACTCTAGACCTTGGAATCGAGGCCCTTCGTGCACAGTTTTATGAACTCACACTCATGCAAAAGCGCCATATCGCTCATGTCATTCGAGGGTTGTTTATGGAGTTTGGTATGTGCATAAAAAAAACACCATTCTCCGCACTAATACATCGACAGGAGGTACACGCGAAGCCGCCAATTATCTCATTCATCTTATTTTTGACCCCGACATCGACCTGTTCTTCTTAGAAGTTGAAGAGGAGAGGAGACGAGAGATGATCTGTCCAGGCTGCTCTGCACGGATCCCTCAGGAAGACCTAGACGAATTGATGTACGGGCGCGGGCATTCTTGTGGCTGGTCCCCTTATATTTGGTACGCGAGATTCGCTCCTTAGTACCTCAGCATCCATTGATCCTCTCGTATTTTGCAGAGCACTTCAGTCCGTTGCCAGTTCATAATTGTCGCCTCTGTCCTAGTAAAAATTGTCATACATCAGATACATTACAATTAGGATGTTTTTTTTGTCTTCAGTAATAAGATGAATCCAAATAACCAGTGTTTCGCTACACATTTGAAGAACCCTTGTCATTGCTACGTCAAGAGGCACACTGCCATGTTAACTCACGAGTCACATTGACGTTTATATCGTTTACATCCCAATCTAAATAGAGTACTGTTTGAGATAGATACATGCATTCTCTCTGAAATGGTTGGGAAGCTTTACGAGGCCTCAGCGATACGCGGACGCCATAATGTGCTCAAGACCTTTTTTTGGCGCGCAAGTTGGTGAAGGAAAATGAGCTTTATACAAAAACCAACAGGAAATAGGCCAAAAGCCGTTGGATATGATCTATACAAAACGATTCATATAGCATATTCAAAAATTGAGTCAATCGAAAAGGTGATAACATTCACTCAAGTCAAATGCGACGTCTTAGGGCTTTTCAGAAGCTCACCATGCAACCAACCCCGAACAAGGTTCTCCTCACCAAAACGACGATATATCTGAGGCTACGTGTTTAAAGGACAGCAAATTAGCACACAATACAAGTGAAAAACATATGAATTGGCTAGGCAATGAATGGATAGGTTGAAAAAGAAACCTTCGGCGTTTTGAACATGGGCGCTTCTATTCTCCTTTCTTGACCACTCACCTCCATCATCAACTATGCCGCGGCAAAAGAAATATACCAGCAAGGCCGCTCAGCAGCAGGCACAACGAGAAAAGTCTCACAGATACTATCAGCGGTCTGTCCTCTCTTGTAATTTTCCGGATAGTCAGGCTCAAGAATCGTGTAGTCATCGTCAAACCATTCTTGACCGGAAAAGGCATGTGGATAGAGAGGCGGCCCTTTTGAAAAGACAAGAAGCGAGACTTTCAGAGTAAGTCATGAGTACACTCCTCTTATGAATCTCGAGACTGATTAATTCTAGGTATCGCGAGCGCAAGAGTCATGCAGAGAAAAGATTGGTCTCTCTGAAACTCAAGCGAGAGAGAGAACTACGACAAGCTCAAATGATCTCTGCATCGGGGTTACTTCTATCTTACTTCTGTTTACTCATCGTGAAGTCTAACTATGTTCACCTCCAGATCAGCGATTCACCAAATGCGAAACCTTGAAAACGATTTTAATCGTCAGACATCCAACAGCCCTTCAGCACACCTGGACGGCATATGTAACGAGGTTCTGAAGTGGTACTCTACTTCACCTCGCCCTACACAGTCCCCCTTTTCGCCCCACTATCAGTTCTTCGAGACTTTGCGAGATTCAATAGACAAGGTAGCGAATAGGATGGTGAAGGAACCTGGGGGACAGGAAGTTGCAGCAGAATGGAGACATGCTAACCTCCTCCAAAAGCGCATTGGTCGTGTTTGTCAGTGCCTTGACAGCATTCACAGCGCTGTTGTTGACGACGACCTGCTCGTTCAATACGCCAGTCGTTCTCTGCTTCACCAAGACACCGTTTGTCGATCATGGTTGGATGGAGAGAGGGGATATACAACTCAGGACTTAATATGAGAAATGAATGTTAGCCATAGGGTAGTGTATTGTAGGGTAGTGCATTGAGCAGTGATTGTCCTTTGAACTTCAAATCGTGCGTCGGAAATTTTGGTTTACCCGGAGCGGGCTGTAACCGAGGTTATCAGCGGTCCGCCATCACGTAATGCCAGCTCTCTACAAGATTCTAACATGGGCCGCTGCTTGGAGAAACGTAGGGCATCCAATCGAGTCGCTGCAGCCAGACATCGTGCAAAGTGAGTTCAAATTCAAACCAGCAGTAAAAACCTCTAACTAGATGTAGAAATCTGGAAGAAACTCGCCGGCAGGCAAGGGAGCGAATGCGGAGAAAGCGTGAGGGAAAAGAGCGGAAAACGAGAGAGACGGAAAGTGTACCAGTTGTACCAGTTGTGCAGGAAAAGGGTGGTTGCCCACATCAACAGGAGATGGGTATTGAAGGCGCAGATTGCCCCAGAGGCTGTCAACCTCCCAAACACCGGGAGCGGCCACAACAGTGCGTTTACCTTGTGTATGAGTTGAGCACTGATTAAATCCATTGTCTTTCCTAGGATGGTTGCTGACATCCCAATCCTTGAGGATCCTTCGCCCTCGACTGCACCCGACATTGGCGCCACACCGTACCACTGCCTTTCACCGACAGAGCCACCATTGCCTTTACCCGACATTCCCGACATTCCCAATCCGTTACGACTCGACATAGACAAGCAGCTGGTCGAACTGTCCCGCTCTATGAAGACAGTTTTGGCGTGGATCAATCGTCATGCCTTGGTATGTGAGGCACATATGTATTGTGATTCATCTGGTCGTTCAAGATAGCTGGGAGGATATTTTTTTGTATTGTTTTCGCATTGCTGTCGATTATAAGTTGCTTCAATTGATGTATCTATGTGGCAGTCTACTCTAAACTTCAGAGACATCTACACCCGATGAAGGTAATAATTGAAGGATTCTAGCTAGCTTCCGTCCCTGTTCCTCAAGCTTCTCCTGCATTTCGCTGACACTTTGTCGTGCAGCGGCTTCTGACTGTCTAGCCTCCGCAAGCTGCGCCCGCACCTGAACGTTCTCCATTTCTACCTGTGCAACATCGCGGACCGTAGCTCTGGACAAAGCGGTATGCATGTTAGAATGAAACGCGTGTAAGTCGTTCATTCGTTGATCTGCATCTCGAATGAGCGAATCAGAGGCGAAATGTACAAAGCCATGATTGGAGGTGGCTATTTGACCCGACAGATACAGCCAGCACCCAGTGACATTGGCCAACTCCTCGCACTGAACATACAATGAGCAAGGTACATTTGATGGTAACAAGCTGACTTACTCGTTGTAGAATGCGCGCCATGCGGAGCTGGAACTGCTTGGTTCGGTTTTCACGTGCAGAGTCATATGGTTCAAGTTCTCGACGCCGGGGAATGTCTATGTAACAGTACATTGTCAGTGTTAGCTTCACTAATACAGTATGTGAGACCTACTCCATTCGATGTTGCCCCGCATAGCACCTTTCACGCGACCATAAGGTTGATTTTTTTGACTGACCCGAATGCGAGACGATCCTGACCGGGAGACAGATGGTGTAGAGGCAGCGGAAGACAGATTGAAGCGTGCTGCTCGGGAGTCAAGGTTGACGAAAGTAAAGTTACTTTGGCTCGGGGCTGGGGATGAACGATCGGGGATTCCACTTGAGTTTGGCTCATCGTCAGAAGCCAGCTCTTCCAAAGAAAGTGGGTCGTCTGTTGGCCTTGGCCTCCTCTGAGTGTAAGGAGGAGATTGGGGGCGGACCTAGAACAGGTACGACTCAGAGAAAAGACACGAGTAAACACAAATAAGAACAAACAGGGCTGGAGTCTTGGGTGTTTGGGCGTTGCTGCTCGGAGGTTTGCTGCAAGGCTGGGTCTATGGGTATTTCGTCTGTACTGTCTCTGTGACGTTGACTGGGTGTTGTGGGGGAAGCATCTTGCAAATTTTGGTTGAGCAAAAGGTACGCCTGGGGCAATGTAAGCGAAAATAGCAAGCAACAATTACAAAGAATCCTTGCCTGTGGGTGTGACGGTGGGGCTTGCAAGACATTCGCAGCCGATGAGGATTGCTGAGAGAGCGAAGGCTGAGTGGCAGGCGGGGTTTGGTTGCTCTGAGACCGAGATAATGTCAGCAACATATGGATGATAAAACGGTAGCAAAGTTACCATAGATTTACGAGCTTGGGCACTATGTGCACACTGTCGCAGAAGAGGCCGTTCTGGACAACGATTGCAGCGCCTCTCTTTGGGAATACCAGGAGTGACATGTTTGGCCTTGCGAGGCGTACGTCGAGGCTCCTGAGAAGCCACAGCCATGGGGCAGAGAAGAGATTGTGAGCTTGGAAGGGCAACGTTAATGCCCGTATTCCAGAATAGAAAAGAATCGCAAGTTGAACAGTTCGTGAATTGAGAAACGTTTATAGGGCCGACGTGTGTTTGTCAAACCAAACAGACCACAACGACGCTGTAGCACGGTCACACTTCCGCATTGGTGACAATCCTCCAAATGTATCCATACCGGCGACAAGCGACTCCTCCGGAGCGACTCCATTATCCTCATCATGCCAGCTCCTCCGGTACAGAAACAAATCTGTATCCTGGCCAACTCCATTCACTCAACAACAATTGGCTCAGAACTCCGAGTCCACAGAAAGCCTCCCGGCCAAGAAAACGTAAGCGACGTGAAGTGGATGGCAAGAAATCCTCAGTGCGAACACGTCTCCCGGCCACAGAGACGGATCATAGCATGGAAAGGAGTGGAGAGGGGAATGGGGCTTGGGGAGATGATTATAGGACAGACGATTTGTATAGGGATGCCGGTATCACCGACAGCATCCATCCTGATACGACACCTGAATTTGCCGTGGAAGATGAGGATGGCTATGTCTATGGTGCAGACCTGGATGCTCGTATAGCACAGTTGGCAGACAATGACGACAGCTTTGAGACCTATGTTGAGATGGTCACTTCTGGGTGTGCAAAGTTCATCCAAATTACGAAGACTGTATATGTGGTTCAAGGATGGAAAAGGCAGGATCATGAGCTTTCGGTATGTGCGACTTATATTAGTGGTTATCGCAGCTAAATGATCGACGAAAGGAGGATTTCTATCACCTGGAAGTACGAAACATCGGTGATCGCTTGCGTTTGGTTTGCTTGTGCCCGGACGCAAAGAAGGATCTTTTCTGCGTGCACCAGCTCTTCTATCTGGAGTTCCGGGACGATATGTTCCATGAAAATGAAAAGCTGTGGTCTTCTGGTAAGTAACTAAGTATTGCGTAGATCATAAGTGGAAAGTCTCACCTGACTAAACGTCCAGAAAAGAAGGTTATCATGTTTTGGAGACAGCTAACCGGGGTAGACCAACAATTTTGGCTTACAAGGTTCTCCGTAGCAAGCCACAGCGGTGGCCTGAATGGGAGAGTGATTGTGTCGTATGAAGGTGCTGATATTGGAGGAGGAGCATGGCGATGTTCAAAAGACAAGGGGAGTTGCGAACATATTGGTGCTGCGAGACGAGTACTGCGAGAGACGCTCAATATAGTAGACGAGGAGGAGATGGAACCGCAGGCCGACGGAGATGTGGGTGAGTGTGTCATACTGGCAGAAAAAAACAAGTGGTGCTGATATCTTTCCAAGTTGACGACCTCAGCGGTGGACGGGATCGTGAGACAGCAATATCATTCCTGCCCATAATGCCTCCGAAGTGGGCAATGCTCCCCACAGATCCAGTCCTTTACAAGAGAGCGGACCCTACTGTGGATATCCCCGAAACGATCACAATGACGCCTGGAAGTGCGAGAGCTTGTTGCGCGACTCGCCCAGAAGTAGATCCCACAACACCAAGGCTACTGCGTCGATGCAGAATCTACACGTACACAACCTGCATAGAACGTTCTATTGAAGTTCAACAGTGCCCAAATTGCCCTCCACGTCGCCACTGCTTTATTGGACCTGACCCACGTGACCTCGGTATCTTCAACTACAACAACTCGGTGTTGTTCTCGCACGAACTTTTAGAGGAATATACGAACCGCTCAGGGTCCAGCGAAACACCATTTGCTGCATTTACGCAATGCTGCGCTAGAGTCTACGAGGGTCGCGGCGCGAAATTCGTGGGCGAGGATCTCCTGAGGGAAGCATGGTTTGCTTACGCTACACTCCTGCATCTAACACAGGACATGATGTGTCCAAAGTGCGGAAAAGAGCCAGAGAATGTCATATTTGATGGGGTGACCTTGTCATTCCACAAGAAACATGTCACTGACGCTCTGCTCCCTCCAACATGGATTGAGGATTCAGCGCCAGTCCGCCATCGTAATTATCCCAAAACACCACAATGGCTTCCTGCCTCTCGCAATGAAACTCCGATACGAGAGCGGTTCAGAGCGTGGCTGCGGGCTCAGCGTCCTGTGAGGACGACTGAGAACACCACAGAAGGATCACTGGGAATGGATCATGTTGAAACACAGGAGAGCTTGGAAGAATTGGCTACCGAGCTGGACAAAGTATCCCAAGCAGTTGCGGGGCTGACTAGGAAAGTCTTCGGCAGTGGTAGCGTGGGAGGCCAGGGTGTGCTTCGAGGATTACGAAGAAGATACATTACTCTCTTGGAGCAGGTACGTGAATGACCATTAAAGAAAGTGGAGTCGATATTCATGTAAATTGCAGCTGGCCGCTGAAGAGTCAGCTATGCAAATGGTGAACGAGTCGGCATTAGAAAAGCTTAAAGGTTTCGTCGCATCACCGACCGAAGTGAGCGGGTCCACTCTGGTTGATATACCTGCGTTGTTGATGCTATTGGAAGAGGAGATGAGGATTATGGGATCGTACACGCCAGAGCTTCTGGAGGTATGCAGATGGATGATGAAGAGAGCGGACGAAGTGTTGAGCGCACTGAAGGCAAACAACCTGCCACCGTTGCCGACCTTGCAGTGCATGGAGGATGGTGAAAATTGGCGTCAAGTAAGTGTATGTCCACTGTTACATGACCGACAGGAGCTGATGATAAGATCAGACAGGGACATGCTATGGCCTCCCGAAAATACGACACAGACCATCCTATAATGGTCTAGCAGGAGACGGCCAACCAGACCGCGAGACAGGGTCCAGAGGCAAGTGCGCCAAGTACTACTCCTCCTATAGCGAAAAGCGCCTTACAGGAGGGCTGATGTGTGCGTGGTGCACTCATAGTATATGCTACGGCTTCCACTGTATACCCCGAGGAGAGGGGCGCAACGATGTATTTTCTGCCTTGATTACCCGTTGGCCGAAAGCTCCAAAAAGGGTTATTTATGATTTCGCATGCGCCCTTGGACCGTATTGCATGACGAGAGAACCAGAGTTCTTTGGTAGAACTCAATTCCTGGTAGATGGCTTCCATGCCAAAGGTCATACCAAGTGCTCCTCTGCCTCTCTGCTGTCGACATATACAGAAACAGATGCAAAGCTCTCGAAGCTGAATTCTAGTGCGGCTGAATGCGGTAATGGTGGGATGGGGAGAATACGGAAATCGATAAGCTATATGAGACAGAATAGGGCAATTCTGTTGGCAAAAGTTTTCCTTTCGATGTGGAATCGTCTGCGTATTTTGGCCATGTTAGGATAATGGAATGTAATGATGTATACAACACTTACACAACTCCAATAAGTTCCACAGTGCAAGCGAGGAAGAACGACGGTTCTTTGTCAGGATGAATGAGTATGACAGTACCTCCACCGCTGGTACAACCATACCGTCTCAGGATGCCCTATGTGTCGGAAGAACGAGGATACCATGAGGGAAGGAATGAAGATTCTATGCCGAGATGAGTGGGTACGACAGCACCACCAGAGACGGTACAACTGTACCGTCTCGAGATGCCCTATGTGTCGGAAGAACGAGGATACCATGGAGGAAAGAACGAAGATTCTATGCCGAGATGAGTGGGTACGACAGCACCACCAGAGACGGTACAACTGTACCGTCTCGAGATGCCCTATGTGTCGGAAGAACGAGGATACCATGGAGGAAAGAACGAAGATTCTATGTCGAGATGAGTGGGTACGACAGCACCGCCAGAGACGGTACAACCGTACCGTCTCGAGATGCCCTATGTGTCGACAGAACGAGGATACCATGAGGGAAGGAATGAAGATTCTATATCGAGATAGTGGGTACGACAGCACCGCCAGAGACGGTACAACCGTACCGTCTCGAGATGCCCCGAACGAGGATACCACGAGGGAAGGAATGAAGATTCTATGTCGAGATGAGTGGGTACGACAGCACCACCAGAGACGGTACAACCGTACCGTCTCGAGATGCCCTATGTGTCGACAGAACGAGGATGCCATGGAGGAAAGAACGAGAGTTCTATATCGAGATGAGCGGGTACGAGGGTACCTCCTAAACTGGTACAACGGTACCGTCGCAGGATGCCATATGTGTCGACAGAACAATGATACCGTGAGGGAAGGAACAACGGTTCTATATCGAGATGAGTGGGTACCAAGGTTCCTCCTAAGCTGGTCCTCAGAAAGTCATATATCCTGGTGGAACAGAGGTACCATAGGGGAAGAAACGAAGGTTCTGCGGTGAGATGGGTGGGTACAAAAGCTCCCGCTGAGCTGGTACAACGGCTCCAGCTCATGAAAGCCATATATCTCGGTGGAACAGGGATACTGTGTGGGAAGGAACCAGGGTGCTAGGGATTGGAGTGGCCACGACAATACCTCCAGCGGTGAGCTGGTACGAATGTTCTGTGAGTCGGTGATGTAATGTGCATAGAAAATGCTGGTAAAGCGGATCTGAGAATGGGGAATCTATGGGTGGAACCGACATACCTCGTCAACTTAAAACTCTCACCAGCTCCCTGCCCCTTCAAATAAGACCCAAAAACGATTCCGATACGATTCCACCTTCGCATTGATGCCGAACGTCCATCGAGAGTATATGAGATGCAGAGCAGAGCGATTACCAGGCCGTGTCCATAGAGGTATTTGCGTACGTGGTACTGTGGTTCGGGGTCAACAAAGAATTGATGTTCCCGCGCCGTCATGTGTTCAATATCATGTGTTCGAACTTGATGCTATTTATGGTAATGCGACGGGCGCACGGTTTTACTACGTACATGCGCTCGGTTTTTCCGTTACTCTGCGCGTGGGTTTTTTTGGTCATTAATCTCAACGGCTGCCCCGTCAAATCGCTTTGGCGCTTGTCGGACTGATCATTGAGCACAAGCCTACTTACTTTATACAAGAGTAGGTCACAAAAAAGGAGGCCACTAAGCATAGCCAAAGTACTAACTAATACTGTCAATCATCTCCACTTTCAACGAGAGCCGTGGTCAAGTCCCACATCAAGACACCATTAGGTACAGTATGTAACGGTCAAGTTCGTTCTTCTGCCAAACATCAATGTAAAAATGCTCTCCGCATCAATCAAACAATCCCTTTTCAAGGGTGAGACCCCCATCATTCGCAGTGTAACTATCGAGAGGTAGGGCTGTATATTGGACCTAGAGGCCAGTGCATTCAGAAGAGCGTCTTCGTCCAAATCATCGCCATGGAACTTAAGAGATAATTCTGTGAGCTGAGGGACAATATGAGACGAAGCTACTCCTATGGAAAGCGCGTTCCAGAAAAGTAGGGTTATAACCCTTTGATCTTGTATGCCGTAGGTGTCCCATCCTCGTTGCTCCTCGATGCGAAGCTGCTTAAGACGCGGAGTCATCCGCAAAAGGGATAACGTGTCCTGATCCGAAATTGGGAAGTTGATCAAAGAAAGAGAGGTGATGTTGCAGGAGGACCGAGCCAAGAAGGACTCGATGTACGTGTCTTCCAAACCATACAACTGGCCATCTCAGTATCCACCTGCTATATCCATTGACACCAACCCGGGCAAGTCGAGGCAATGAAATATCGGGGCCAAATCCGTGGATATGTACTTGGAAGATATGGCCAAATGTTTCAAGCGAGGCAATCTCAGAGTTGTGAAATCGATGAGTTGGAAATCCAAGTCATCCAGGCGAAGGTCCTCGATGTTGGTGCATGACGCCAATGTGGAGCGAAACATTTCTTCGTGCCGGATCGCATTCAGCTCGAGCGTTCGAATCTGCCGCCAAGGTAGAGCGATGCCGTCCTCTATCATGAGCCTATCAATAGCAGCGTGCTCCAAAAATGGACAGCCTAGGAAAAGGGTGTTGTTTTCGAAAATTTTGGGATTGCGACCGATCATGTCGTGAGCCTCAACACCGGTAAGTCGGAGTACTCGGAGGTTGGGCAAGCGACCGATGATGGGATGAAAAACGGGATGTTTGAGGCCGTCAGGAGAGATCCTGAGCTCCACCGTTTGCCAACGATGGGAGTGTTGCACAATAGTAGCAAGGATCTGGAGGCATGCTTTCGATGCCTTCTTTCCGGGCGAAATTACTTTGTCACAGACCACGTCCAGGTCGAGCGAAAGAGGGGACAACTTGGACTGTGCTAGAAACATCAACACGATCCTTTCTAGTCGTTCGAGGTCCAACCTCCACTCTTCAAAATCGAAAGATAGCGAGGACCATAGAGATGGCGTTGAGAATACAACATTGCGCCACCGCTGGCATACAAGAGACAGCCTAATGATGTATGGCATGATATCGGGGTACACATTATTCGTCCCACAGACGAAGGAGAAAATAATGGCGAGTATTTCCGGGGGCAGCCTCCCGACCACGGCTTGAAGCTTTAAGTGCCTTCCGTATAGGATGAGCATGGCAACTTCGAGCTTGCTGATCTGTGATGCATCCAGCTGAATCGTCTCCTCTCCGTTATCAAGATACTCGATGTGGTCCGCGAGGAACTGTGCCAATGAGTGGGTGCTCCACTGAGAAAGCACCTCTGATAGCGACGATAAATTTGCATCCGGGTCATCTGATACTGTATCCAGGGGACCTGAAAGATCTGGGGACATTCAAGTGGCTAGAAAAGAGGGTGCGAGAACGTTCAAGGTTAACTTTAATGAAAATTCAACCTTAAACACGTGGTCGTTCAACATACCTATGAATGAATTCCAGAAGAAGTCAAATGTCAAGTTCTCTATTCTCTCTGAGACCCGAGCTGTGGTGGGTATAAATTGCTAGGAGTCCAGTTGCGTAGACGCAGGTAACGGTAAGGTGACAGTGGTAAAGAGAATTGAAGGGCGATTCACATGCACTTCGGGCCTGCCGAATTTTTACCACGGTACATAATACTCTGTCGTTCCTTTGCAAGCCTCATATTTTGACTCTGGCAGCCGATGCGTTAGCCAAGCTGAATGGCAAGGGGATACAAGTACATGGGCATGATCTAAATATCATGATTGTCAGCAGTCTCAGCCTCAAAATGCCTGGACTAGAGCTAGCGCTACAGATATGTAATCGATAACATGGTTCTTTTTAGTTTAACATCTCTCTCTATATCAGCTAAATCTGACCTCTTGGAGAATCCAACTCCTACGATTTGCAGCATAACCCTCCCTAGGCAGGTAGGGTCACCGCTGGCGTCTAATTCTGGATTGCACCTCGACATTAAGGCCTTCCGGAGAGCATCGACATCCAATTCATCCCCATGGAATGTCAAGTCCAGTTCCTTGAGACGTGGCAGGATACGGGACGAAGACGTTGCAATGGAAAAAGAGTCCCAAAACAGTGTTGTTATAACCCTTTGTTTTGGTAGCCCCTCTCGTCCACGATGCTGTTCCTCAACGCAAAGCCGTTCCAGTGTTGGGATCATTCGAAAGAGGGAGACCATATCTTGATCTGAGATTGAGACAGATCTGAGCCAAAGGGATGTGATAGAACAGGAAGACCGCTGTAAGAAGGATTCGATGTAAAGATCCTTCAGGTCATACATCCTGCCATCCCAGTAGCCTGATAGACGAACGGATACCAGACCAGGAAGGTGAAGGTAATAAAATGCTGATGCCACATCGAATATGTTGCCATACTCTATGGACAAGTACTTGACGCGGTGCATCGGCGGCCCGAGTTCAATTAATTCCTTCTCTGGTTCATTGAAGAACTCGATCTCGTTCAAGTAGAGATTCTCCACGTTGGGGCACTTGGACAATGTAGATTTCAACGTGGATAAGTCGTACATGTCTAGCACCTCTAGCGTTCGAATTTGCTGCCACGGGAGTGCTAGACGCCTTTCTACCATGGGTCCGTTGATGGAAATGTGCTCCAACGACGGACAATCACGGAAGAGGGTGTCGACTGGGAAAGCAGGGTCATAGTCAATCATGTCTTGATCTTCGAAACCGGTAAGCTTCAGTTTTCGAAGGATTGGCAAACGACCAACGAAGGGTTGAAGGACAGGGTGTTTAAGGCCATCGGGAGATATCTCCAGTTCCACCGTTTGCCAGCGATCGGAGTGCCGTACTATGTCTCCCAAGATTGCGACGCACATCTCGGCTTCCTCGTCATCAGGTGGGTATCCATCGTTAGACATCACGTCCAAGCCTAACGAAAGTGGAGCCGACTTCGAACGTGCCAGATACAGTGACACAATCCGACCCAACTGCTTCCAATTCGACTTCCAGTCGCGAAAATTGACGGATAGGGACGACCATAGGGAAGGCGTCGATAGCACGATGTCATTCCATCTTTTACATACAGAAGACAGTGCGATGGCAGACGGTGGAAATTCGGGACAAACGATATTCGCAAGAGGATCGTCGCAGACAAAGGAGAAAATGGCCACGAATATTTCGGGGGGTATCTTCTCCATGACAGGTCGAAGCCTTTCTTTCCTCTCCTGATGCATTGTGATGGTGATGTTTTTGCATTTGTCGATGAGCGCTTGTACGGAGGCTTGCTGGGGTACCATTCGCTCCAAAACGTGGTAATATTGGTCCAAGACACGGCCGTCAGGGTGAACGAGAGCTCGATTGAAAAGGTCGTTCAACATCATCAGTAACTCCACGGCATCATCCGATGGACCCTGGGGCCCTTGAGTACCGAAGAGCATTTCCTGAGAAGCAAAAACGCGAAGAGAAATCAGCATTCAACGCGTTATCGCACTTGAGCGAGTAAGATTTCGCACCAACGTTGGAAGATTAGCTTCCGGCCTATCGCTAGCCTCCATCTCGAGTCCTTCCTTGAAGTTTTGAATGCAAAATCTGGGTAGGTGGCAGCTCGTGGTGGTCGTGAGGGTAAGAAATAAAAGGGATTGACAAAGGCGCGTCGCGTTTTTAAGAGTCTCGGCAAAGCCCGGCCCTTCTTGTGCAATTCTATTCCGGAT
This sequence comes from Paramarasmius palmivorus, assembly GCA_037176845.1. Taxonomy (NCBI): domain Eukaryota; kingdom Fungi; phylum Basidiomycota; class Agaricomycetes; order Agaricales; family Marasmiaceae; genus Paramarasmius; species Paramarasmius palmivorus. The sequence continues at coordinate 119,334 of JAYKXP010000080.1, read as the reverse complement.
CCGAACCAACTCTACAAGTTGATTGAAGACTGTATAACATGGCGGACATCACTGCTGTATATAAGAGTATTATTAATAGTCATTTATCCAACCCTTCTCGAGGTATGAGACTTCCAATCTCGTCCCTTTCTGCCCAAAATGCCTTGTGAGACTACCCAAACTCTCCTTTAACTGGCTCGAGGGTACGCCTCCGATAATCTTCAGTGTGATCTTCTTCAAACAGGCGACTTCGCCACCATCAGGTGTGAACCTTGACGTGAGGGTATCGAGGAGTGCGCCGTCATTCAAATCGTCTCCGTGAAAGATGAGCTCTAATTCCTTCAAACGTGGAACGATATGGGAAGATGATGTGGCGTGTATGAGGGAAAGCGACCTCCAGAATTCCGTTGTTATCATTCTTTGTTTGATATTGGAGTTCAGCTTCCATCTGTATTCCTCCTCGATATAGAGCTGCTCTAGCGTCGGGATCATTCGCAAAAGGGAAATTGCATTCTGATCCGAGATAGGGAAAGTGACCAATGAAAGAGAGGTGATTCTGTTGGAGGATCGTTCCAAAAAGGACGACAAATGAAGTTCAGCCGTTTTGTATTGGGAGCCGTTGAATTGTCCTTGGAGCCGAACAGATGTTAGTGCAGGGAGGTCAAGACAGCGAAGTACAGGAAACATATCGTCTGATGAGTCGAACTCCATATTGAGGTGTTTGACGTTGGGCATCGTAGGTCCTGGGTGTATCGGAGTTTCTGGGTATTCAACGAATTCGATGTCGTTCAGATGGAGACTTTCCACATTGGTGCATTGCGCTAAGGCTAAGGTGAAATGTTCCAAGTGTAGGAACCAGCCCAGCCCCAAGGAGCGAATCTGCCGCCATGGAAGGGAAACTCCATCTACCACCATTTGTGCACTGACGAAGAGGTCGTCTAATGCTGGACATGCGCCGAAGATCGCGTCCAAGTCCAAGACGGGGTTGTCTGTTATTATGTCTGCGTCGTCGTGGCCTGTGAGGCTAAGACTTTTGAGAATGGGAAGGTGACCGATGATGGGTTCGAAGGCGGGGTGGCAGAGACCAGTCGTGGAGACGTTCAATCTGGCCATTTTCCAACGATTGGAATTGCGAACAAGAGTATCCAAGAGTGCGGTGCACATTTCGGAAGCATGCGCGTCCTGTCTCCAATCTGAACATGTAAGGTCCAGAACTAAAGAGAGAGGTGACGATTTCGAGCGCTCCATAAACACCGAAACGATTCTTTCTAAGCGCTCAAAGTTCATCTTCCACCGTTCGAAGTGAATAGACAGTGACGCCCATAGTGAAGGTAACGACAAGGCTATGTCACGCCACCGCTTGCATACGAAAGAGAGCTGAATTGCAGGTGGCATGCAATTGGGTTCCACAGCGTTTTGCCAACAAACGACAGAGAAGACTTGTGCAAGTATCTCGGGAGGCATTCGATGCACTGGAGCCAGCAGGGAACGACATTTCCCCATGATATGTTGAAGCTTTTTCCGCCTTGTCTCCAACATGATGATAGCTGCCCTGTGCTCTTCGATCTCTGCCTCGTATTGTGTCATGTCCTTCTCCGCGGCGTGCAGGTATTCCTTCAAAAGAACACGTTCCGATGAAGTAACAGTCTGGCGGAAAAGGGTTTCCAGTAGTGCTGGCATTTTATTTGCGTGTTCTTGTGCAGCTCGAAATCCTGGGGTCTGGAGAGGCATTGCAGGACTTGAAAAAGATTACTACTTCAGCAGTTTTCCAGCTTCAGGATATATAGCCAACGCACCTGAGACCAACTGTTACCCAATCTGAATAGTAAATTCCTAAGGACGTGTACTGCGCGATTCAGATTATGAACAGTGCGTGCTTGTCACAGTAGAAAGGTAGGTGTGGTCAGCAACTTCGACTTCAAGTTGACCGCATAGAGACACGTGAGCGGATTGCCTAACCGGTGTGGGCTTGGAGGAGCGTTCCTTCCTTTTCTTCCTCTCCTTTGAATGCTGCTTCTAAGGCGGCTCTGCTCTTCCAGAAGATCTCTAAACTATAAATCTCTCGGATTATCCAGAAAACCTCGAAAAATGTCCCAATTCATTCCATTTCCTCGATCTCCAGTCGACCGCGTCTTCCCGCCTCCGGAAATGGTTGTAGAACTAACCGAAGTCGAGGAAAAAATATGTGTCTTGCTCGATAACTGCAAGAAATATCTCGAAGCCGAAAAAGGAATTGGCACAGAATGCAGAATAGCTGGAGGATGGGTGAGGGATAAGGTCAATATCGGCGCGTCCAGCTTCTTTACCAGTCTGTTCTTGTTCTTATATCCAGGTTTCAATCTAGTTATTAGGCTCCCAGAGTAACGATTTAGATGTCGCATTAAGCAACATCATGGGATTTGCATTTGCTGAACATCTGGCGGAATTCGCCAAGGATCAAGGAATGGAGGTTGGCAGCATCGGAAAAATTGCACAGAATCCGGACCAGTCAAAACACCTGGAAACGGCGACATTTAAAATTCTAGGGAGGGATTTGGACCTAGTCAATCTACGGAGTGAGGAATACGCAACTGGGAGTCGTATTCCAACGGGTGTCGTGCGTACTCTTCATATCCCACCTAGCTCTGCTTATTGACATGTTTCACAGAGCTTTGGCACGCCGGAACAGGACGCACTCAGGAGAGACATTACTATCAATGCTCTATTTTATAACTGCCACACACGGTCCGTCGAGGACTGCACAGGGAAGGTATGAAATACCAAGATAATACCAGCTACCCAAACTGACGCTGGTTCAGGGCTTGGACGACTTGCGGAATGGGATTGTAAGAACACCATTGGCGCCAAGGGAGACTTTTATAGACGACCCCTTGCGGGTTCTACGGTGTATACGATTTGCTAGTCGATTTGGATTTGATATGGTTCCCGAAATCGAAGAGGCAGTAAAAGAACCTGAAATCAGGGTACGAATGTTGCTTATTGTGTTCTCAGCCATAACTGAAGACGAATCGAAGGAAGCTCTAGTTAAGAAGGTAGCTCGCGAACGCGCTGGCGAAGAGCTGTCAAAGATGGTTAAAGGTACACCATAAACTCAACCACAAGCTACTATGGCTTACACTGAACCTAGGTCGCAGCCCTTTACGATCCCTTCAACTGATTATATCTTTGGGTCTGTATGAGTCGATTTTTGCTGGAATACCCTCAAGCATCTCTTCCACGACAACCGCCACCCCAGCATCACATACAACTGCACTGAAAGCTGCGACAATCCTACAAACCCTTCTCACGCCAAACGGATGCGACTTGCCTCCCGTGCACCCAACATTATTGAAGGCAGTCAGCGAAGACCCAACATGCAAGTCTCGACTCTTCCTCGCAACGTATCTGTCTCCCTATCTCGGCATACTCTACATCGACCATAAGAAAAAACAGTGTCCTCTGGTAGAATACGTGATACGGGAGTGTCTGAAGCTGGGAACGCAGAACCATTTCCTGGACGGAATCCCGGCATTGTTCACGGCGTGTCAACTTTTAAAGGGGCCGGACTTGAGCGACGAGCGGTTCAAAGTTCCCTCTGAACGAGCAGCAATTGGTCAGTTCCTTGAGCAATCGTTGGTGAGCTAGTATTGACTGTCGATCTCCAGGAACTCTGCTAAGGGAGAAAGCCGTGCATAATGTGCATACTGGTTCTCACTGGACAAGTTCTTTACTCTTCTCGCTTACCCAGGAACTCGTTCCCCTTTGCGATACCATAGAACAGGGTCTTCTAGGTGAGTCATGTCTTCAGACAACCAGACCCGTAGATGAATCGTTCTTTGTTACAAGCCGGCGAATCAAAAAGGATAATCGATATGTACAACACTTTTGTTCAACGAATAGAGGAGCTCGACCTCGATAAAGCTGTTGATGCAAAGCATCTTTTGGATGTCAGTCGTCTTTGTCTGTCTTTGGTGCTTTAGCATCGTTTCTGACCACTCTTTGTTCCTTACGACAGGGTCGTGAGGTCGTATCCACTCTTGGAGCAAAACCTGGTCCGTGGACAGGCCAAGTGTTAGCCAGAGTTATGACTTGGCAGCTCGAAAATCCACAGGGGACAAAGGACGATTGTGTTGCCTGGTTGAAGAACGAACAGGCTGCAGGAAACCTGACGGTTGGGAATACCATTTCAGGCTCGGAGCCCGCGAACAAAAGAGTACGAACACATTGATATTGATTGGGCATTTGATACGAACAAGCCAGGTTGGAAATATGTGGGCAACTTTCGTATTTTACATACAGAAATATGATTGTAGCTACAGAAAACGGAAACCAAAGGATGAAAATGATGTTACAAATGCGTTATGTGGTATCGTGAGGTGTTTTGTACAACAAGGGATGCAGGTTATCTACGAGAGTGGAAAGAGCAAGAAACGAAACGAGGAAACGATCTAGTATATTGGGTGGGATTGGAAGTATCCGTATGCGGAATTCTGTTCGTTAAACATCCTATCCAGATCGGTCCACCCTGATTGAGAAGGATCGTAAAGTACATCACAAGATGAAGCCGCACCCGACAAACTTCCAGAGTAGTCGTGATACAAGCCAGAGTTGAAAGGCGTGGAGGTCGAAGGTGTCTCATATGCTGAGCCCCATCCAGTGACCAGGGAACCATCGCTCGCAAAGCTGGACACTTCAGAGTGACCGTTACAGTCGGTCAAAAGAACCTGGCTAGGCTCCAGCTGGAGACTATAAATATGGTGCTTGTTGCCAAAAGGTGTGTCAATATCAGCGTCGAGGGGAAGAGTTGTTGGCTCGGATGGATATTGAGGTACCTATAAAGCAAGTGAATAAGTACTTTTCATCTTGGAAGCTTGCTGGATACTCACTGCACTTTTGATTTCCGGATCCGGGGTTTGAGCAGGAGGGTCCGTAGCGTCCAAGTCGAGCTCAGGGATCAGCTCTGTGGGAACGAAACCTCCGTAGTCTGCGTCTGCGTCTGCGTCCTCTTCTTCGGGGTAAACCAAGGAATCTTCCTCCTGGCGAGAGTCATCCGTAGCCGAAACGAGGGATCGAGGAGTGGTCGGAGGAGGAGTCGGAGAAGAGCGTGTGCTAGGAGCAGGAGAGAATGTAAGGAGATCTGAAGGAAGCGACTGTTCCTCTTGTTTAACCTTGGAATGGTCGATAGTGGTTGAGCAAAGAGTCGGAGTGGGAGTTCGCTCAAACAACATCGATGTGAGCTGATGGCCACGCATGATCTTCTCGGCAATCTCGCGGCAGGCCCTAATCTCTGCAGCTGAACTACGGGCAGACTTCTTCCTCGCCGGCTTCGGTTTGGTACGATGACTGGGTGCATACTTGTATCCTGGGTATCGCCTCGCATGCTCTGCCTTCTTAATCAAGGCCATGTTTTTATAATACTCCTTCTGTTCAGCAGGTAGCTCGTTCCATGTACGAGCAGCTAAGCGACTAATCTCGCGATGATCCTTCTCCCGCTCCTCTTCTACGTGCAATTTCTCCCTCTTCCAGTAATCCGATCGGAAGAGGATAAATGCATTGGGAGGTCGAGGAACGTGGTCTTCGCTACGCTGACGTGAATGGGATGTACTTCCACGTTTTGGTGATTCATAGACAGGTGAAGGTGAGGGGGAAGTGGTTAGGAAAGGGTTGGTGAAGACAGGCGGATCTTGTTCATCGTAAGACGAATCGGCGGACTCGGAGGGGAAGCGAGGCGAGGCGAAGTAATCTTGGTCGTAGCATTCGAAACCATCGTCTATGAAACAAGTCAGGTAAGAACATGAGATGCTGGAGAAAACAGAAAAACATACAGTCATACATCTTGGGCTTCTGTTTAGATAGCCGACGGGATCTCCGCGGCGCATCGGACAAGGTGCGATGGGCAGGCATTATTGAGAGGGGAATTGAGGAATGGGATACTGGTGAGAGACTGAGAGTAGAGGGGATGGGGAGTCAGAAGTTTGGTGATTCCGAAGCCATTGTCTGTCGCCTTTTCAACGAAACGGAAAAAGAAGCTTTTTCTGAGCGTAGGAGAATTACCCCTCTGTAATAGCACCTGCAAGCAAGCAACGAGGCTTCGAAGCCAATGTCCACCTTGCCAATGTCACCGCAACCGAGCCCCATTAGGACGACGCTTTGGTCGCGCCGCCTCGAGGCACTTCATTGCCCCTTGATTCGACTCACGAAAATCAGAAAAAGGCAAGAGTGTGACGAACATGTAAAAAGTTCACATCTGATTTGCATCTGATCCACACCCTCCAAACAATCACACCTCGATCGAGTCATCGGTAATCATATGAAGACGCTTTGAACCGCCGCATCCGAGCCTGTCTGCACAAGGGAAAACTGGAAGGACTTACAATCCTAGACCGCTACGAGAGAACATGAAACGCGCTACGACCAGGGTCGACGGAATTGTGGATGCATCATTTTTAGTTGGGAGCCACAAAGTGGCAAAAGTGCCGATGAGCATGGAGTCTACGACAAAGATTTGCCTATTCCGGGATTGTTCCTGTGTTGAACGGAACATATGGTCAGTTGTACTGGAGACACGAGACGCCACGGCGGAACGTACTCTGATTTCATTAAATCTTTTTGTGGTAGTCGAAGGCCCTGAAGTATCCCAAAGCTGCTTATGCAAATAAACGCTCCGAGAACCAAGTAACAATCATAAGAGGACGCCGCTCCCGATGACCTCGTGGAAGTCTTTAAGGAAGAAAAAGGCTGCGGGGACATCGGCACTGCATCAGATCGTCATATGTGGGCAATTACCAGCGAGATTCCAGATTTGTTTCTTCACAACCCTTCACAGTGATCGTCACCTCAGTTTGGAAAGGCGCCCAGGGCGTTTAATTTTGCAGACTACACTGAGTTCAATGTTATCTGTATCAACTTGCAGTCTCACCGCCTGTCGTCTGGCCCTTCTCCTTTGTTTTCCGTCTCTTCGAGCCAGCGATCATCTCCCTGTGGTGGATATCGTTAGCGAGGAACAAACCACGCCACTTGATGTTACGCACTTTTTCTTTAGCGCATCCTTCTTGCCAATCTTCCGTGCAGGATTGACCATCTCCGAGCGAGCGATCTTGCCCATCTCTCTTCGCTTCATCTTCGACGGCTTTGGTAATTTCAGAATCCAGTCTGGTACAGACGAACCGGATTGAAGGAGGACATTCGCTATCCTATATCTCGCTGTCAATCACGGTCGCACGGTCAAGAGCAAGTAGATGAAACTCACGATTTCAAAAAAGGTGCATCCTCATCAGTAAAGAAGGTGACCGCCTTTCCTTCCCGTCCTGCACGACCGGTTCGACCTGTGCCCAGCAGTTAATACGAGTGCCCACGCCGATAAGGGGTATACTTACCAATTCGATGGATATAACTCTGTACACTTGTCGGAAAATCATAATTGATAACTTCTCGAACACCCTTGAAATCCAAACCACGCGCCATGACCTCAGTGCTAACCATCACCCAGCTCTCTCCTTTTCTCATGCGACTGATCGCATCTTCTCGTTCCTTTGCTGTCATACCAGCATGTAGGCAGTCGACATTGGGGATGCCATTGAGAATGAGTTCCTCTGCAAGGGAGGTGGCTCGTGGCTGCGTTGACGTGAAGATGAGGACTGGAGGGTTATAAGGCTGAGAGAAGTACGTGAGGAGACTAGGTAACTTTGACGGGTCGTCCGCGACGTAGGTAAGAGATTGCGCGATAAGGGGTAAGGGCGTGTCTCTGTTGCGAAAAATTCAGCACTGGCAAACTGATGTTAAACAATATAACGTACTTGAGGCCAACAACCACACGAATTGGGTCATTTAGTAAATCCATAGTAAGCTTTTCTGCATTTGCAGGAAGAGTGGCGCTAAACACGGCCTTTTGCAGCCCCGGATGCGTACATGCTGCCACGATTTCTTGTATTTGAGGCAGGAATTCAGAATCCAACATCCGATCAGCTTCGTCTAGGATAAGATGCCGCACACTGAAATCTTCGTGAGCGATATGTAGTTGACTCGAGGACTACAACTTACTTGTGTAAACTCAAGTTCCCGGACTGGAGAGAGGCCACTAAGCGCAGTGGGGTACTTATAATGACATCTTGGGTATCAAAAGATCAGCATTGCTCGGATGGATCACTGAGACTTACCTACCTACTTTTTCTCTCACATTCTTGTCCGACAACGAGTTTGCTGTGGCCTTGCTAAATAAAACAAGTTTCCACTTTCGACCTTGGGCAAGCTTGAGACACTCATTGTGGATTTGGTGAGCGAGTTCTTTAGTAGGTGCAAGTATGAGGGCCCGAACGCCCGAGCCTATGTCGGTCTCGTTCTGATGGCTTCCCGCAGGTTGTTTGAGCAGAGACATAATGGGTAATAGGTAGGATAATGTTTTTCCTGTTCCAGTGGGAGAGATTGCGGCCAGGTCTCGAGACTGTCGTTCATGGTTAATCAGACGATTGAACGTATGAAATGGTTATAGAAACACACCTCGAGTAGAATTGGTGCACCATATTGCTGTATTCCTGTAGGATGGTGATACCCATTCTTGGATAAATTCGCCATAATATGTGAGGATATGTGATATCGGTCTCGTAGGTCTTCGAACGTTTCTGCGTATTCTGGAACGTTTTTGCCTTTGGCTGTAACACGGTGCTTTGGTATCGGATTTTCCGGAGCATTTGATTGAGTCTCGTCTTCATCATCACTGTCCTCTTCATCTTCATCTTCCTTCTCTATCTTCCGCCTCTTCCCTGGTGACCCTTTGGAATTCCCATCAGCCTTCCGCTTTCCAGGTGCACCTCCTTGCGCGTATTTGAAGAAATTAAGCTCTGCTGGTAGTTCTGAGCTTTCTGAGACAGCTGCTGAAGATTGCTTCTTCACTTCAGACTTTTTTGCATTTCCCTATGACCGAATAAATGAGCAAGACAATACGTGGAACGGGTAACTGAGCGTACGTTGAATAGTTCAAAATCCCTGTTGAACCGACTCTTGTCATATTTTATTCCTCCCCGAGAGAGCAACTGGAATGCTTCCATGCAAAGTAGATGAGAGTCTGAGGCAGAAATTTCTGGGTGACATAATCCCGATATCCCCGACTACAAGTTCGGCCGACCATACGATTTACATGCCAGTATTACTTACTGGCAGCTTGGACTCGAACACAGCAGGGTAGTTCCCTCCTATTGGTATGTGTTTATCTAGATCTAAATCTAATAAGAATAGGTGTATCCGCTAGTCGGAAAACTAGGAATGAAAGGCTAGTGACTACATGGCTAGTAATAGTGGACTCAAGTTTACCGTCTAGATCTACAAACCGATTCAAGAAATATCACGAGTGGAGTGTACTCCATCCTTTCTTTAGTTGCTGTAGGAAGCTTAACATCCAACCAGTGTGAGTGAAGCGACGAATAAACCTCACCTCAAAAAATACGAATAGTAGAACAGTATTCGGCCCTAAACGAATGAAAGCAGGTGTCCATCCCTTAAAGAGAAACCTTGGCCCCTCCTTCTGTAAAGACCTCTTGAGGATTTGAAGAGCCGTATAATCAGATGACGAAGACATGACCCGAGATCGGAGAACGTCAACAGGTGAGCAAACAGCTGCAAAAGCGTCAGATAAGGGCCCAGGGTAGGTTGACAGACGTACTGGTGGCCAGGGTGCCTGCGAGACAGCTAGCAATTGAGTGAAGTAAAAGACTGTCACGTAGTTGGTAGTCGATGATAGGTATGTGTTTATTCAAGAGAGAGAACTTGAAAAAGTCGTATCTGACGGGGAGTTTACGCAACGGGTCGCATCCGAACAGTATTTGTCACTCACGATCCAACCTGGGAAGCCTTTTTGGGAGATAAGGGCGTTGGCAGCTATACATTAAGCGAGATATCCAACTTACGGTCATCAACACTGCTCTGGCCTATAAGACGTGAGATATTGGACGTACTGAACGCTAGAGGTTTAACCCACTGTATTCGTTCCGACTCCGCGGGCCAATCCTTTGAAGCCTTCCTCTTTGATGAGACTTATCAAGCCACTAATAGCATTAGAATAATTGTACCGCTTTTCTGGCGGTTTTATGGGATCACTTGTCATCCGGACCAAGAGAATATCTGTGGACGGCCCGCGTTCAGGGTACCATGGGGATCAACGAAATAAAAATACCTCACCTGCTGGATTACCGGCAATACCGCCGAGGGCTCCGGCAAAACTGGCAGCGAGCAGTAACTGGGGTGTGGATGGTTTACCATTTCGCGATAACCTCGACTTCATTTCTTCGTAGCTTCCTATCCGAACCAGAGAATATGACATTTGTCGCAATAGAGACGCGGTAAGGCCAGTGTATAGACTTCGGAAGCCACTTTCGGATACAGAGGCCCGAATAACAGAAAAGGTTGAATGTTTTGAACCAGCTACTGGCTTCAAGGTTTGCATTCGGCTGTGGGCGGCGTATGAGACTCTGCTTGAGAATACTGAATAGTGAATATAACCAACACTTTGGTCAAATCCAGAGGATGTGTGCAACATGCTGCCACTAAAACCGGATGTTAGGGGACGTTTTTAGTAGAAACAAGCTACACACTGGAGGCTGCAACACCTATAATCCAAATACAAGCATCTCAATATGCATGAAACGTTGATTGCCACGTGTACTGACCTCCCAACCTGTCGAAAGCACGTTAGATAAGGACGAAGAAAAGCTGGCAATTACGCACCAAAACGGATAGTGAATGGCCATGACTCTACTCTGCGGCTAGCTTCGACAAGTTCGTTGAGACTTGAGGAGAAGGAAGAGGGATATATACTGCGCGGTTTACAGCAAATATAGCTCTTTCCCTTGCTGTTACCACTGCCAGATGCTGGGTGTTGGCAAGATGCAAAGCAGTTGATTCGGCCAGGATTCGGCGCTATCGGATTTGTAAATTCCTGAGAGGATTATGGATCAATAAACCCTTTTCTGTGACCCCCTCCATCTCCTTGTTTTGAGCAGATAACGACATTATGGATTATAGATCCAATGCAATGGATGTCAAAGAGAAGAAGAAAGCCGGAAAACCGAGGACAGAGATAGCATTAGGAAGGTCTTGTGATGCCTGAATTTGGTGAATTTCTACCACCAAGAACATTCCCCGCAATGATGAATATCAGCCTTCGTGCATACGTATACGCCTTGCTGTATGCGCGTGGTATGGCAAGGAGAACGAGGAAACATTACGCATCGCTGTAGCATGCTTGCTCGACGCTGGTCGTTCTGGCCGCGAACCGCATACTCGTGTTGATAAGGTTAGTGCCCTCAGGCTAGAATACAAGGCATGCATATATACTAAAGAGATGGGAAGCACAGTAGCTCTTGACCACCATGAACACTAGGAGCGGCGTCATCCACAATGCAGGCCTGGCTGGAAACAATGTTCATCTTCCTTTGGAGGAGGTCAGGGTGGATGTCTTCATCGTCGATGGTGCGTTTTCGTCATCTCTAATGTTGAGAAATACTTATAACAGCCGTTCAACCAGTTTCTGCTAGAGTCACCCTGACCCAAGTCTTCAGCAATCCTACAGACAATGCTACAAGTCGTGCGGTCTACTTCTTTCCAGTACCAGCTTCAGCTGCAATATGTGCGTTTGAAATGCGCACCAGCGACGATAGAGTGCTTCGCGCCAAATGTATGGATAGAGATGTTGCTCGTGAAAAATACGAGACCGCTGTCTCGCAAGGGGCGGAAGCTGGCTTGTTGGAATGGGTAACGGATGATGGTGTGTTGTCTTGGGTGTCATAGAAATTCGATGACTGATTAGTTGCCAGTTTTTACAATTTCACTGGGTTCAATCCCTGCACGTGAATCAGTGAAGACGAAGCTGGTCGTATGTGGACACATTTCGTGCCCAGAATTGCTCTAATATATCTGCAGTTTGTCATGGATCTTATGAACGAAGACGTCGACGAAATCCGATTCCAACTTCCTATGCATGTTGGGGAACGCTACGGACCATTACCACAACAGCTGGTCGGGGCTAACACGCCCTCGACAACCACCCGTGTCAGAATAACAGCCGACATTCAAACCAGCGGTACTATCCATTCCATCACCAGTCCCAGTCACCAAGCAGAGATCTCTGTCACCGCATATTCAACCAATCTCAACCGGCCATCGCGCCGCCGGTCACGAGTCAAATTCCGCTCTAAAGCGTACCTACAACGTGACTTCGTCCTCATCGTACACGCCGAAAAACTAGATGCTCCTCGTTGCTTTGCGGAACTTGAAGGTGACCCCAACCATAAGGCTACCCTAGCGATCCAGTTCACACTCGTCCCAAAGTTCAACCTGCCACCCATTCAAAGTCAAGAGTACATCTTTGTCGTTGATAGAAGTGGCAGTATGGAGGGAGACCGTGTCGAGCAAGCGAAAAGGACGCTTGCCATGCTCATCCGAATGTTGCCCACAGACCAGACAACATTCAACATCTTCAGTTTCGGTCATTCGTTTGACAGTCTTTGGAGTCAGAGTCGTCAGTACTCGCAGGAGACATTGGATCACGCAGTAAGGACCAATGATATTTATAGCGATACGTTCCTTTGTTGATTGATCCTCGCAGACAAGTCATATAGACTCCATGGCAGCAAACTATGGAGGTACCAAAATCCTAGCTGCCCTCGATGGAGCCATTCGTTCTCGAAGGGGTACTGTTCCGACTGCGATCTTTGTATTGACGGATGGCCAAGTCTGGGATGTGAGTCTTCCCCACTTCAAACATTTATCATTCATTTGCACTGATTACCCTTACCTAGGATCAAGCCATGGCCGACAATATCGTCGCCGCTGTCGCGACAATTTCAGCCAATACCCCCGGAGCTCAGCTCCGGATACACGTTCTTGGCATAGGAGATGGTGTCTCCACCGAAATGTGTCAAGAGATCGCCGCCGCTGGAAATGGGGAGTGCCGATTCGCAACTACCGCAGAGGACATTGTCATCCAATGCGTCCATCTACTTCGAGCTGGCCGAAGTCCGTTTGTCAAGAATGTAACCATTGACTGGGGTGTATCACAAGATTACCTTGCTGCAAACTCCACCTCCGTCAACTTTAGTACCTCCAGCCCACAAACGATTCATATACGGCCATCTCCGGTGCTTCAACAGGCGCCGACAACAATAACGAAGCTTCATGCAGGAGCAAGGATGGTGGTCTTTGCTATCTTAACGTTGAAGCGTATGGCGGTTCCAAAAGAAGTTACTCTTCGTGGACGACTCGAAGGGAGCAATCTACCTTTCTCGATCGAGGTTCCGATTCGGGGTGTCCAGCTCAAGGACTCCGAACCTGGTCTACCAATGATTCACGTTTTGGCGGCCTGGAGGCTTATTGCTGAGCATGAGAGAGGCCTCGCACCATTGCCCATCCCAGTCGATCTGACAAGCACCCCCAATCCCGAAGAGCTGCGCAAGGCAGCAATCATTCGACTCGGGGAGAGGTATCAAGTGACGAGTCGGTACACTTCGTTCGTCGCGGCAGATGAGGTTGGTCGAGACGATGGACGCAGGACGCGACCAACTTTGGATTTTAGTAATTGGGATCGTGTACAGACGCAGACCCCAGGTCGCGGACAACAACAGGCGGAGTCGGGACGAGTTTCTCCAACGCCATCAAGCGGCGCCATGTCCTGGACAGAGGTAGCTGCGCCTTCAATATCAGAGGAAATACCTGGTGCATGGTCAAGATCGTTCTCATCATCCGCGGACTTAAATCCGGACGAGGGATATGAAAGCAGTAGGACATTCACGACCATGAGCTCGTTGGATTGTTCCTCCTCGGACTGGAGCGATTGGAGCGATAGTCCTTCGCCTGTTTCGGATGATGATCACCGTTTACAACGTAGCGCTTCGCCCAAGCTCGTGCCACTGAGATTGGCACCACCACATGAGCAACAACGATTACAGAGTATCTTGCAGGCTCATGCACCACCCCCTTCCGTTTCACCGCCACGCATCGGTAGCGACGTCTTCAGGCTCGTTATGCTTCAACAATTTAACGGTTGTTACCCTCTCAATCCCACCTTACGCTCGTTGGTCGGTCAATCTGCCTATGATGAGATAACGACTCTATCTGTGAATCCCGATATTTGGGCTACAGCCCTTGCTGTTGCCTATATTACAAAGCATCTACGGTCAAGGGAGTTGTCTAACGATTTGTCCCGGAAAGGCAGAGAATATCTACGGGGCGTTCCGAATGGAGAACAGTTGATTAGCAGGGCCATGTCGCTGGTCAACTAAGTAGTCGAGGTGTAGTCAGAGTGAAAAGGAGGAAGACTGTGTGTGACGATGAAGGGGTACGGATGATGTATCAAGGCGTGTGTATCTCGATTCTCTGCCTCGAAATGTATTTGCCATGTTCTTCCGATGGAATTCAAATGAAATGGTCAGTCATTTGAACCTGGGGGTGTTGCTATGTGTTGTTCTATGTATATTCTGGTCGGTGCCAAGTGCAGCTGCGATGACGGATTTGCCTGATCTCAAAATTTAAAAAGCCGTGAACGAGGCACAGGCGGTTGCCTGCGGTTGCTAATTTACATGGCCGGTAGGTAGGCTCGGGTCGGTCTGGTTTCCCAGTATCATAATCTCCGACGGGTGTTACTGCAAATGTTCAGTACCCCCGTAGTTCATTTGGAGTAGACACAGTTCCTTCTGCTGAATTGTTTCCATCAGTCCAAGTGTAGTATTTGTCAGGAGGTATACAGTACGATGTCGGATGGTATGGTTCGAAATGGTATACAAACAATGCAAAGTACAGGATGTGAAGCATAAGTACAGCCGTGCAAAATAGCCTGCGAGGAGATGAGAGCAATTAGAGAATGAGCGACGGGGATGAGCGGTGGTCAATCGACTAATAAAAGCGTAGAGTATAGAACGAAAGTAACGAACGGCAGTTGTATAACTCGGTCCTGACGCGAGCGCTAAGCGTCTTGCGGTCCTGCAAGACATCTCGGGAAGGTAGTACTAGAGGCAGTACCTGTCTACCTCACAATGGTTCAATAGCCTCCGTCGCTGACTGGAACGTCAAGGTGACGTTCTAGCTGTGTTTCATCACAAAGTATGGCACGCTACAGGATACATGTTACTCGGAGAAACGTAGAAAGGATGTCCAGACTCACTGTATGCGCAGCCCGTTCAGTGAAGATACGGGTTGCTTATCACCAGGCCACGATGCATATCAATGATACAGACTCCACGTCGCGTTGGAGTCACTTGAGGTGTCTGAGCTTCCGAATGACATCCTGCATATCTGATCTATTCCATTCGCCAGACCATCCCTCGTTGCGTTCCCGCCGTACGACCGCCGATTCTTTCTTAGCCGCCCAGGATGCGCTGAGCCACGCCTGTACTGGGACAGTGCTATCCTGGAAGGGTGACTCTGCACGATCCGCAAAGTGCCTATCTGCTGTGGGAGAGCCACCATGTGACGTAGACGGACGTGAAACTGCGGTAGCTTTCGGTGTCGGCGTGTTTTCATGCAATTCAGCAGAGGGAATCCCATGTGATGTGTTCGGACGTGGGTGAGAACGAGTAGCAGGTTTCGGGCGAGGTGACGGTAAATTGGATCTATCAGGAATCCTTAGCAACAATGGCACATCTTTGATGGCTATGACCGAAGGTTTTGTGCTATCATTGGAGCTATCCGTAATGGGTCGCTTTGGTGGGGGCATAGGGGGGTCAGGTGGTGGAGAGAATGTTATAGGAGAAATGTGTATAGATTCCGAATCAGAGGCGAAACTATTGCGTGGGTGCACGTCGATAACGGGCACAGGTGGCAACGTTCGTACCCTCTTCGTGTAATGGTAGTCTTGACTACTAGTGGGGCTCGATGATGAGGTCGTGTTCGGGGATGGTTTGCTCCGTGATGTTGGTGATATCCCTTCATTATGATGATCGCTTTTGGGTGGTAGTTGAGGCACGCTGGGGAGATCCCGGGATGTCGATAGTGATGGTACGGCGCGCATCATGACCTCAGGATGTGGTGGGGGTGTCGATAGCTCTTCCTCGTGTGTCTCTCCCTGGAGGATATACTCGACAGGTACAATTTCCCCTAGCGTTCTAGTGACCTTGTTCAGCTGACGCACACGTACTTCAGCATCGGATGGGACGAATTCGATCGACGGCTGGTTTTTGGGGCCGCGGAATGAGGTCGGGGATGAAGGTTTTTGGGAAACCTGGGCGCCTGCACCACTAGCACCCGTTGATGATCCCCGCTTTAGCAAGCCCGATAGCGAGAAGCTACGTTTGCTCCCAATACTCTTCACGCTGCCCTTCGAGTTTGTGTTCGAGACACGAGATTCGACGGATTCTGCGGATCGCATGGAGGAAGCCGTCGCATCGGAAGGTGATTTCATATGGGATAGGGATTGTCGATTAGCCTTCTTCTCCTTGCCCTTCTGCTTGGGTTCCAGCTTGACCAAAGGTTTGGGCTGCTTTGGGGCATCAAAGCCAAAGCCTGCAACATACATCGAGACAGGTGATGGTGGTCGACGAGGACGTCGAGAGGAAGGCGAGGACATAATGGACGACGACGCGGATGATGGCGGCATGAGGGAGAAAGGATGACGGTCGTCTTTAAGAAATCTTCCGGATATTTCAAAATGTGAAGGATGTGAGGGATTGAGAAGAGGGCCGAATTCTATACTCGTCGCAATATACAACGCGGGTATTTCAAATGGGCATAGAAGGGCAGATGTTAAGTACTTGCCAGTGTTTCGAATGTGGCGACTTCTGTCGGGTGATTGCCGATATGAACGCCCTGATTGGCTTGAAGGGTTCGGGCACGATGTAGGAAAATAGTACCCCGTACCTGACGAGTGGAGATGGAACGGTTCTTCCACGTCGTTGAGAAAGTTCACAATGGTGCGACGTCCTTGCATAAATAGGCTCCAGAGAGCCGCGAGTCGCTTCGCCTTCGGTTCTGCTGTCCCAATGGTCAGCCAATGAGCATTCGATAGACATCATGAATCATACCTCTGGAAACCCGCCATGCTCCATAGGACCATATTTAGTCCGAATTTTACTATCACTCGCTCGTATACGACATCAAGAAGCAGCTGTGGGATTTTGACGAGATGCTGAGAGGCTTCTTCAATGGTGAATTGGCAGCGGGAAGCAAAGAAGCACTGAGACTCACTCTTGGTCCTACTTCATTCCATTCGAGGATACCTTACATGTTCTACTGATCCCGTCGGCGTCAACAAAAGCTGCCCGTATGTTATAGGGACCCGCGCACATGTAAACTTTGAGGTTCTTAGCATTCCTATGGGTTCTATGAGCAAATCGTCCGACACGAGTAATGCCCAACGACTTCCAGAAACGGTGAAAGCCAGGCTAGAGTGAAACTATGTCTGTCCGAGAAATGAGCACCAACATATGGAATGATGGCGCATGGCAGCTGCTAACCTGTCAGTCCTCCATATGCTGTACCGTGATGCACGGATTCCTTTAGGGTCAGATAACGTTGTTCATGTCAGACTCTGGACAATAAACCATGAAAACGGCGAGAACGATGCGAAGACACTTCGAACTACCGAGGAATTGGAAGGCGGGCTTCTGAGAAGTCAGTTCCTTCGGCCAGTTTTCGGTTGGTTCCAACAAATGGTGGCCAGACCAAATATACAACACTGTGGTCCCTAACAGTCCGGTGGCGCGCAGTACTAGTGATACGCCATTCTCTGGATTGAGTCTAGTTAGGCCTAGTTACCAAACTGAACTGAATCAAAGCTTTGTCGTTGCATCAGCACAACATCAAAACGTGGTGATCCTTTTTGACCTGCAGAGAAAATTAACCAAAATTATCATCGGTTCCGGTCCCGCTGCTTACCATGGATCTGGCGCTGTGGGATACAGCATTGCGAACTGCACTTTGGAGGTGATGGCGGTGGTTGCAGGGAGAGAAATTGCCGGTGCCAAACAAACACGTCGGCTTTAGGCGCCAGGGACACAAATGAACGCCCAAGGCTTCAAGCCACCGGCAAACTTTGCCGGAACTTAGATGCCAGCCACCCAGTCCAATCCAAGATTCCAACGACGTGGGGTTAATTTTCAACTCTTCTCATTACTTGGGACTCAGGAGACCCAGATTAACTATACCCTGACATTACTGTAGACCTTTATCGTACATAGGCTACTGGGCCGCTCTGGGTTTTCCAAGGGTCGCCAAAGACCTTTCCAGAATGGGGCTTCTTGATGTGTACTTGATACTGAAGTCCTAAGGCCTAATGGATTGGCAGGCCATCAAAAAAGAGGTGAAACTGGTACTTAGACTTATGTACATGCATTCACTCTGGGTCTGACAGCCACACTCAATACAGAAGTGGCTGTCCGCCGGAATCACAAGTTCGTCCAAGAACCGCACGCCTCAAGTAATGCCGACTCATAGTAAGAGTTCATTTACTTGACTGCAATGCAAAGAGTTACACAAGAACACTATGATACGATGGGATAACAAAATGCGGATATATAGACTAAAAGGAAGGAATCCGGTATAAAACAAATGAACTACGAAAGACTGCAACACTAATCAGTACGAACACACAAAAGTCTCCGTCTATTTACTTTTCTTGATGCGAGCTTCCACTAGAGGATGCATGATGCCTTGGCTCCCTTCCACCAGTTGTCGCATCTCCCATCTTAGTCTCGATCTCGTGTCCAATTTCCTGCTCGAGACCAACATAGTCATACGCAAACTCTCCCATGTCGTACTCATCGAGACCGACGATCTCGGCCTCTTCGGAGCCTCGCAAACGGAGGAAAGGGATGAAATGCATCAACCAGAGGATAATCGTCTATAAATCATCACCATGTTAGCGAGGACCTTAGCCGCAAGGGAAAAAACGGGACTTACAGTCATGACGAAGGAGTAACCAAAGGCAGCCGCAGAGTCAGCGAGCTGGTAGCCGAGTTGGATAAAGTTGCGGTCTAACCAGCCACCGGGAATGTCAGCCACCCCATCAAGCGCAGCAATGCCTTTCTCAGCAAAGAGACCAGTGAGGATGTTTCCGACGATACCACCGATACCGTGGGAGGCGAAAATCTAGGAAGAACGTTAATTATCATTTCTCAAGACTATATGAACACATAAGTGCTTACATCGAGGGTGTCATCGTACTTGAAGAAGAACTTGAGCTGGGTTGCAAAGTTGCAAACGGTACCGGCCATAAAACCAAAGAGGACGGCGGCGGCTTGTAATAAAATTAGCCCACAGTCAAGGACTTCAAGTGAGGCCACATACGAGCACCGACAAATCCTGAACCTGGGGTGATAGCGACGAGACCAGCAATGGCACCACTGCAGAATCCAACAGCGGACCATTTCTTCTCAATACGGTAATCCCAAAGCATCCAAGTAATACCACCAACGCTAGCGGCGAGGTTGGTAACAAAGCAAGCCATAGCAGCACGGATGTTTGCGCTCAAAGCACTACCGCCGTTGAATCCAAACCATCCGAACCACAGGAAGACCGTGCCAAGAATGACATAGCTGGTGTTGTTGGGCTTGTAGGCGAGACGGTCAGTTCCGTATCCCCTGCGCTTGCCCAAGTAGATGGAAATGGCAAGAGCAGCGGTACCGGAAGAAATGTGGACAGGAGAGCCTCCGGCAAAGTCGAGACCACCCATCACGAATGACCAGCCGTTGGGGTTCCATGTCCAGCAAGCGATGGGATCGTAAACTAGAGTTGCCCAGATGAAGGTAAATACTAAAACAGGACCAAGACGACCGCGTTCAGCAACAGCTCCCAGAGCGATCATAGGGCTGTGTGATATTGAGCATAGTGTCACATCTCGGGTAGATATCGCAACTTACGTGATGGCAGCGAACATGAGCTGGTAAACACAGAAGACGAGTGAAGGAAGTCGGTCACTGCCAGCAGAGGGCTCTGCGTATGTCTTCATCAAACCAAAAAATTCTAGCCCACAGTCAACACGAGGAAGGTAGCAACAAGGTCGATGAACTACTTGCCTACGTTTCCAATGAAAGCGCTTCCATTGCCGAATGCCAAAGAGTAACCCCAGAAGAACCACTGATTGCAGCTAAGTTTTCTGCGCAAGAATTGAAATGAGACCACGTACTTGGAAAGATACGACCGCCAATACACAGACGCTCATCCACATCGCTGACAACGCATTCTTTCGCCTCAATAAACCCGAATAGAAGAAGCCAAGACCTGGAATCATGATCCAGACGAGCGCCGTGCTGGCTAATATCCAGGCAATATCGCCAGGAATGTAGGTGGTAGTGACACCCTCAGCGTCTGTGAAATTGATGTCGCCTGAACCTATAAAGGTGATTTGCATGAGCCAAACGTGGCGTAATGTTTGACATAGGATACTGACTTTCATTGTAGGTGATGTTGAGGTTGGGCATCCTTGTTCAAGTCGTGCTCACCGCAACAGGCAGCGACAAGAAATAAAAGAGTGGGGGAAAGGGACAGAGCGGGAAGGATATCTCGCATGCTGCAACAGTTCAATATAAAAGTATTAACAAAGTTTGATAGGTAACCGCGACTTGCCAAATCCGTCGTGCTCATTTCTGATTGGTCGATAAGGACTGCCTTGGCTCCTACACTAAAAATGACTTGACGCGCGTCCCTTGATCCTCACCCGCTGTTTGTGTACCCGACGCGTCACAGAAATTGAGGCAAAAAAACGCAGGAAAAAGGCCTGTTTCTTTTAGGCGCACGAGGTAACCTTCATCGCGCTCTATAAAAGCACTTTCTCATTTATTCGCCCCCAGATGACCTTCCTAGGGTCTTGGTAAACATTGATAGAGATTTTACCTACAACAGCTCCTTATCTCTCCATATTCATTTTCAGAATGCATTGCCCCTTGATCTGTCTTCTTATCTTACGAAAAAGGTGGATATGTATACCCGTCATATCAGACTCCGAACCGTGCTTTGCTCTTCCTATCACAACCCAAGCCTCCATCTGACACAGACAGTGGACAAATGTCATCGGCAACGTCTCAGAGCGTCCTAGAGAAAACCCATGTTACGCTTGGCCGGCACCAGCGCTGGTAGCCAGATGATATTCGAGATACTTCTCCCAAGATTCTAGGCGGGAGAGCGAGGCAACGGAAGCGGCAGTGCGCCATCCCTTTTCTTATCCAGCCTAGCTCGGACGTCACATTCGGACACCTGTCGGACGCGTGCGTACTGCGTGCAATGCAAGGCTCCTCGATAGTCACAATAGTGACAATTTGAAAGAGTCCCTTGATACGAAGAATCCGACACTCACACGACGTCAAAATAGAAACCTGGCCAAAGGGCTCGACTCCCTGTCGGCTGTGCCTCAGTCCTTCCGCCCTACAATTCCATCCATTGAAGCTGTCGAAAAGTACGTTTGACAGACGATTGCCCTGCGGAATCAGGGTGCAAATTGTGACCATCAAGAGCTTTGACCTTCCTCGCAATGTGCTCACTCAGGTTCAAACAGCAGCCACACTCGTCTTCTACTTCTATCATGTCAAGGTAAGCAATGATATTGATGAACTTTCTACGGATCCAAATTAGAGTCAGGGCATACAGGCACCCGTGTGTTGTTCATTTCGCCGACTCAACAAGACTCGGGCTGCGAGGATCTGCCGCGACGATAATAAATAGTCCATTATCAAGAACAGTATGATACAACAGCGGCGGTCCCAAGAATACATAATATTCATACATCCACAACAACTTATGCATGTTGAGGAAGCCTGCCATAGCTCTGTTCCTCCAGCTGAAGCTCAATCCGCTCCTGTGCAAGTTCACAAGGCGTACAGCACAATGCTGTCCAACAATCTCCACAGCAACCGCCAGAGATTCCATATCGTTCTCGGACATTTGATCGGTTGAGCATCTGGGGAATTACATCAGGATCTACGTCTAGGCCAACGACTGGTGATGTGTTCTTACCTGCAACACCCAACCCCATCCAAAGCCTGTAAGGCAACAATGTAACCAGCAGTCACCACTGCAGCAACCGGGGTCTGGTTCGGGAGAGCCACGCTGAAGGGCTGCGAAGCGCTGCTTGTTTTGTCCGTGGACGATGCACGGGCAACACCATGCGTAGAAGCCTGGAGTAATTGTTAGTCCTTCATCAGAAACACCGGGGTATAGAGATTAACTGACATGTTCCACAGCCACCGTCTTCATCGCCACACCCGCAAATACCAACGCTCCAATCTCTCTTTCCATCCGGTCCGACAGGCTTGTTTTTGGCGTTTCTGTTACCACCCACAGACATCTGAGGGGTGTATCCGGGTTGCATCATGACTGGTTGAGAGCCGTATTGTTTTTCCATGGTTGAAGGCTAACGTTCAACGTTGAGCAGAGGTTTTGTCTAAAGAAGGTGTGGGGAAAAGAAAAGGAAGGATGGGGGGTATGTCTTTTAGCGACATAGCGACCAAATTTAAGGGCAAAGATGAAACCGTTCTTGGACTAATCGGGATAGTAGGCGGAGTACTGCTAAGTTCACTGCGTGGCGGTACGTTTCATCAATTCTCCTGTGTATCCTGATGGTTAGGAGTTGTTAGGCGAGTTTTACCAGCGGCATTCCGTAACCACAGGTTAGCTGCGTCTTGAGGATCCACGCGAAAAACCGTATGGCGAATCCGTTGGAACAGTTCTTGAGCAATACTGGGATTATTGTAGTGAAGGAGCTCCCGATCAGCGAGTCTGAGCTGGAATGAGTCCATTGAGACAGGGTCATGAATCCGCGTCTGGACCGACAGCGAGCGGCGGTCTGTGACAGGTCTTGGACGGCTAGAGAAGTTTGCAATTTCGCATCTTTCAATTCACCGAAACAGAGTGGGGTGTTTTTGGTCGCGCCCACGAAGAAGCGAAGGGACGTTGGTTGACCCGATCTTTTGAGCGCGAGTAAGTAGATCATGATGCATGATGGCTGTAGTCGTTGCATGTTGTTGCCCAGCAGCTAGAATCAATAAATCAAATGAGGCATACATATGGATTGATGAAAAATACAATCCCCGTCGCCTAGAGCAGGGAGCCGCCAACTACACAAGTTGAAGAAAGTGGAGGTTGAAGCTTTCAAGGATAGTTCCGAATTCGTGGGATACTCGTGGCGTGACGTGACATTGCAGGTAACACGTGCCTATCTGTAACGCCTGAGTCTCACAGTCCTGCCAAATTTTCCCCAGTCTTGACATTGGGATCTATCATTGGCTAGCGAAGAGAAGAGTCCCAAAAACGCGTAGAAATATGTGAAGGTGAGTAAATCAGTCCTAGTCTGCCTCAGACCCGAGAATTAACGCGTGATTGGCTTTCGCAGGTCTCTTTGTAACGAAAAGAAAACCCCTACCTTGAACTATAATAAAACCTTATCTCTACCGGAGTCCAATAGCCATATTCATGTGGGGAAACATTAACAGCGATAAGACAAGTCTTCACACGACTCCTCTTGCTTTCTCTCCACTGTCAGACGCTCAAATGTCTGTGGTTTCACTAGATATTTCACCGTAAGCTGAGCTGATCGTCTCCTGAATAGCCTGCTAATATTCACTTTAGGGATAATCCCATTCGCAAGTCTGACCTGGATGGCGTCCTGACAAAACTCGACCAGAAGCTCAAACCAGAAGAAGAGACAGATTACCTCACCCTCCTGCAAGCCATCCACGGCCCTGCCCAGATCGTGCTAGATCTACCAGGTGCGTAAAACACTACCGCTGCAATCAAATCGCCGGCCAAGTGAATCAATCTCGCAGAGTATGGCCCAACCACTGACCTGGAGCGGTTTCCCAGGACGGATGTACACCTTCCGAATAGCGGTGACAACACTCACGGTAGTTGGGCGTGGAAATTCACGGTATGAAAGGCATATTGACCAAAGATGTACTTACTACGTTAACCTTTTAGGCAAAAGACAAGGATGAGAATCTAGGATTTCTCACCGGAAAGACCATCATCTACAAAGATAACATCAGTGTTGCCAGTGTTGAATGTATGCTCGGAACAGACGTCTTCACTGGTTGGGTATGTTTTGGTGATATATTGCCAATCCTAGTAGATCACTTATCATTTCAAGGAAGCAACCTACTGTAGATGCTACCGTTGTTACGCGATCTCTGGAAGCTGGTGCTACGGCAATTGGAAAAGCCGTTTGCGAAAATATGTCGTTGTCGGCTTCGTCGTTCTCCGCTAAGACGGGACCTGTTCATAATCCGTATGCAGAGGGTTACTCTGCTGCCGGTAGCTCTAGTGGTTGTGGAGTGCTCGTTGCTCTTGGTGAAGCAGATCTGTGAGCCGAGATGACACATTTTGACTGTTTGATCTGATGGACTGTATACAGTGCTATCGGAGGTGATCAAGGTGGTAGTGTGAGGCTACCGGCTAGTTGGTGTGGATTGTATGGTTTGAAGCCAACATTTGGGCTTGTACCATACACAGGAATAGCATCACTCGGTGAATTTTTGCCTGTCCTTGGCGATATGCATCTATGATTGATTCTATCGCATTACAGAACCCACGATAGATCACACTGGACCAATGACACGTACTTGCCTCGATAATGCTCTTCTACTCAGAGCCATCGCAGGACGGGACAAGTTTGATGATCGTAGCTACGCTGCACCGTATCCCGAAGATATTCCTGATTATCCTGCTATCCTGGGCTCTGTTCGGGGACGGCCTCGGCCACTGGAAGGTTTCAAGGTCGGGATGTTGAAAGAAGGGTTCGAAGTTTGCGATAGAGGCGGTGCAAATGACTCGAGGGTAGGTGCAAAAGTAAAGGAAGCAGCGAAGAAGTTTGAGGAAGCAGGAGCGACTGTCGAATGGATCTCCATTCCGGTTAGCACCTTGTCTCATCTCTCGTAGCCTGTTCTTTACTCAAAGGAAAACTAGATGCACTCTGTCGCACCGTCCCTGTGGGCTACTATAGCTCGTATGGGCTGCATTCCGGCCCTATGGGGAGGCACGGCTGGCCGCACAGGGTACCATATGAATGACTTGACAAAGAACATGCAGAACACCAAGACAGAAGAAGGTTGGGAGAAGATGTACTGTGCCCAAAAGAACATGATACTAAATGGAACATACCTCTGGTCCACACACGTAAGGTTCAGAGAAGCTGATGTTGTACAAACGTTGAAATTTGTTTCAGCCTGACCTATATGGCAAAGCTATGAACCAAGTACATCATCTCCGTGCTCAATATGACGAAGCCCTATCCCGGTTCGATGTTTTGGTGACACCAACGACACCATTCTTACCAAACCGGCACCCATCCCCGAACGCTAGTGTTCTCGACAAGATGTCGAAGAGCATGGGTCAGACTTTGAATACATGTCCATTCAACATATCGGGGCACCCTGCGCTTTCCATGTGGGTCTACGTTGCGTTACTTCTGCCTTCTTTGTCGCTCACCTTGTTCTGTTTTCATTTACAGGCCAATAGGGATGCTCGAGTCCTTGGATAACTCAACACTTCAATTCCCCGTCGGGATGCAAATAGTAGCGAAACATTTTGATGAAAGCACGATCTATAAAGCGGCGTTCTCTTGGGAAGAACTTCACAACTGGAAGGAATTATGAACATACCGAATTTGCATGAATTCTTTGTGTAATCTAACTTTCAAGGTATCAGAACATGTCTTTGTCGACAGCGCACTTTGTTAGTATGATTCGCTCGAGCGCTCGTCGTTCTTCTGCTTCTGAGTTCTGAAATAGAACGCACTGGCAGGGGTTCCAGCGGGTTCAACTTGCCGCCACATGAAGTCATGCGGCTTGGCAGCCCTAGACTAGAGAAGTGCTCTTGAAATTGCATTATGTCCCTTTCTGCTACCGAGTCACCATAGCTCTCATCGTCTCTGGTTCAAATAATTCACGGAACGCTGACGGCGGAACTATGAGGTCCGATGCGCAGCAAACAAGTCTAAACAATCTTCCTCAACTAAATCTTCATCGACTCGAACCAGAGTGGAGACTACTATCCAAATACATTCACTTGGGGGACAGAACCCTACTTGCCTTTGTCAGAGTAGTCGAACCCATTCGAGCTCGAGCCAATTCCCCCGGATCTCCGATAATTTACTGTAGCCCAATATCGAGCTCAACCCAACTGGCCCAGGATGGCGATCATGAATACGTCGAGTCAATTGTTAAGGGGTTAGAGAGAGGCTAAGTTATACCGACTGTGATAGTCGGAACGAACGTCGTGGGCAGGAGCCGCTGGGTAATATGGCGGAAGGCCTTTATATGGCTTGCAGAGGCGCTTCGGAAGCATAAACCAGAAGAGAAGTGAGTGTATGACTATCTTCATCATCGTCCTCGCAAGTCATTCTCATCTTAAGGAACTCATTTCGGAAGCGGACGAAAAACTCCACGGTTGCTCTGAGTCTGTCACAGCTGGCCTCGCTCGACATATCTGTCATATTTTGTGGCAAGAAACTGCGAAAACCTCCAATCATCGACATTGTCCACACTGATCCTCCGGTTCCATGCAAGACATCTGGCTAATAGATTGGCCCTTGACCAAGACAGGAGACATTCGGTTGTGTTGAGTTGAGCTACGGTTCGTATCCGATTCATGGGTAAACACACACAGCTAACAAATGGTACAGGTTACTCAGAGGAAAAACTCAAAAAAGCTGGCCACTGGCTTATAACCCGAACGCAGAAGATTAACAAGGAAGGTCGCAAGGCTGCCTGCACACTCACAGGCAAAGAACAAAAGACATTGCTCAAGAATCGGAACGACGGTACTACACCCGCGCAGTGTCTGGCAGATTTTGCCTTGCCAGGAGCTCCGGAAGAACCATGACAAGATCTAGTTTTTCTACGCGATATCTGGCTGGTCTCATTCATCCGACCTACCTATCAATGTACCCGCAGCTTGGCTCATACACCTCTGCCGTGTAGTTGGCAAGACAAGGGAAAAGACATTGGGTATTCATACCATATACGCTCCATCCACAGCGATGAACAGATGTATCTAAAATAGCAGGTCATCCAACGTTCTTACTCTTTTCTTCCGAGTCGTGATTCAAGTGTTCATTCTCTCCATTCCGCTGGTTTCCTTCAATCGCCTCGATATGCGCTATCTCACATCATATCTTGCATCACCACAAATCTGCGACCAGAGGCTTGTAAAGAGACATAATGCTACCGTGATTCGCTACTGATTCCTTCACTACTCGAAAGCAGTTTTCTGTTGATGACGCCGTCTTCTCACCTTGTACCAGTTCCATCCTCCACCAATCATTGGTATTCGGTCTATATCACTTCAAAGCTCGGGGTTCTTGGTCGCTCCTACATCCCATGTCTATAGTTATGCTACAAAGTGCGGTAACCTTCGCCATGCTCGTGAATATCTTTACTTACAAGAATCGGCAGATGTTACGTTGTCGAAAACCCACACTCATCGGCATCATTTGCCTTGATTTACTCAAGCGCTCATGACTCCTTCTCGGTTCTGAAATAGCAAAACAAGGGGTTCCGGTGGGTCAAGTTGAACCCACCGGAAGTCATGCGGCTCGGCAGACCTAGACTTAGATTCAAAAGTGCCAGTTTCTCTTTTCATCATCGTCATTGCTCCTCCTTTCTCATAGCTAACCATGGTCGTCCTTCATCATCTCAAAGATTCGCGTGCACAGAGAATTTTGTGGTTGTTGGTGCGCCGAATCCTTGCTGGAGGCGTTTCGTTTTGCTTAGATCTATTATCTATCATGACTCCTTAGGAAGAGCTCGAGATACCTTATGAGATCAAGAACTATCCACGTCTTCCAGATGGCAGAGCACCACCAGAACTGGTCACCGAGAACCCAAGCCCCCTCGCCAAGTCGCCTACTATCACCGACACTCATGTCATTGACGGCAAAGAAGAAACCATCACGCTCGTCGAGAGTGGTGCAATTGTTGGTAAGTGGGCCTTTGCAGCGCTCATGTCCATCACGGGAACTGAGTACTGAATTCGAATACTAAATTGGCGATCCTTCTAGAATATCTGATCGCAAAGTACGACACGAAGGGAAAGTTCTCCGTGCCGGAACGATTGAGTCAGGGGTGGATTGACAACGTTTTCTGTGGGTTGGCTCCTTTCGTTAACGTGTACTCGAAGGATACTCACGGAAATGGTATCAAGACACACATTTCGCGGAGGAATTTGCCCGAGCGGTGGTACTCGCATTCGTACTTAAACGTCAAGGCGCTGTGGACGATGCTGGTTCACAGAAAGTTGAAGATGTGTTCACGATGCCAGTGATCAAGAGGCATACTGCACTGGTTAGTGATTCTCTTGCTAGCATCGTGCAAATATGATTCATACAAATGCATTTCCAGATCGAGGAGCATCTAAGCAAGAATGGAAGTAATTGGTTCGCTGGTGGAACGAATCCTACGTCCGCAGATTTCATGATGATTGTACCTCTGGAGATTCTCATCTGGAGGTATCCAAATGTTACTGGCCCCAGCACGAAAGAATATATCAGGAAAGTGCAAAACCGTCCCAAATACAAGGAGGTAGGCCCTCGACTTACATCGACTACTGTGTATCCTAATTTCAATCTTACAGGGTATCGAGAAGGTGAGCTGTTCAGCGCCGATCGTTGTTCCTATCTTTCCATTGACAGACCGAAGGTTGGAGGCTACAGAATGCTCCTGCCGCCTGCTTAGGATACGTTTCCTTGTCATCATTGTTTATGAATACATTGCCGACTATCGAATACATCTCTGGCTTTCAAGTGCACAATTCTTCTCCACAACAAGGACGCAGTTGTCCGTTCGGCGAGTTTTACAGCTACTTCTTACCAGCCTTTTTCGCGGCTGTACGCAACCTGGTGATCTGCTTCTTCCATCCATAACACTGGTTGCATCCTGTCGGGTGTATAGTTAGTGAATTTGCGCACAGCGGCGTTTTGGAGGGGCAAGGAAGTGGTCGCGTGACGATGAAGTATTGCAGGGCACAGTGCTGTGCAACCGCATTGAAATGTAGCATGATGATGAAGGGGTATGAATTTGCCGAGGATTGACGCTCACCGGCAGATCCGTGCTTCTTGCACTGGTAGACTCCGTCCTTGGACAAGGTGGCCGCGGGGGCTTCGATACCCTCTCTGTCAATGGGATCAAACTAGAAGATGTTCCGTCAGTTGTTCGGAAAATACAATAGAGGGGAGCCTCACCCCAAAGAAGGCATCGTTGTCCTCCCTTCCGTCGTATCCACAATCTTCGCACTGTTGACGAGAGAGCCATCAATGTTGAACTCGAAGTAATATAATAAACGAGACTACGTACAACTTCCTTGAAGTGAGTGCAGAAAAGAGCATCGTTGAGCTCAATGGTAGCAGGAGCAGGAGCAGTCTCGGCCATTGCGAAGATGTTTGTGAGATTCGAGGTGGTTATGTGAGGATAAGAAGCAAGAAGAGCCGACTCAGATATGAGAGCTTTTCAATCGATGATGGTGGGGGTGGTAAAGATAGCGAGGGAGTAGATGGTGTTGCTTTTATATGTGAGAAATGGGCTGACCTCGAACAAGGTCTCGTGCTCAGCTTGTCTCGGTCGGCCTGGATCCGTAACATTGCTTTTTCAAGGTGTTGTGGGGTAAATGACGCTAAAATGCGGGGTAATTTGCCGGTGATCACCGCATACCGCTTTGCCGACGTTCATCAATATTGCTTTAGCCTTTGTTATTGCTTGTGATGAGCTAAAGAGATACAATTATTATACTAGGTTTTAAGTCGCAGTATAGACAATAATCTTATCCAAATCAGCGGCGTAATCTTTTGAAAAGTTAAATTGATCATCATAAGTACGGAGGGACTAAGCACTTACTTGACTGCCCGCTTGAAAATGTGATGGAATTGGCACCACTACGCAGGTTCAACTTGACTGGTACGGAGAGTACTGTATGCCCGCTGCCTGTATTGGGCTGGTCCACCAAAACTGATGTGCCCCCGTTGACACTATGAGGAGATCTTGATGAGGTCAGGTCTAGATGAGATGGAATACTTACCTGACTGTCGTATTACGCCAGCTAGAATCACCATTCGCATAGTGCAAGGCCACCCATTGCCCGCCACTGATACCATTTCCTTGTACATTGTTAATTGTAAGAGAACCTCCGTTACCTATAATGAATCTACTAAGTAAGAAGAACCCTAATAAAGAACAATGCCTGTTCATACCAAGATATCCGATACCACGGCCTCCAGACCATGCAGAGTCAGTCAGAATTCTTGCAGAACCGCTGATTGTCCCACTCTCAGCCTCGTACGTGGTACCACTTGCAACCGAGTAGGTGCCTACATGTCCATGAGCAATGTACAATTGAAATGAGGGTACAGTGTTCACCGGCGCCGATATTGACACTCCATACATCAGCAGGAACAATCTGAGGATTACCAGAGTCCCAGGATAAAGGGAACCACATGTACCGACTACTACCAAGTAGTGACGGGCGCCAGCGATCACCCATATAGATTCCATTACTTCCCCAAGGCAAGTTGAACGTGTTCTGAGAAAAGTAAGTCCTGGTAGCTGAAGGAGCAATATCGGCTTGAGAAGACCAGGATCCCGAGAGTGACTACGCGGAGGAGATCAATCTGAGGAACTATCACTCGAGAAGAGCACTTACATTAGCCTTGAAGTACTTGTTCGGGTTGGGATCCCAACCAGTGGTGTGAGAGGCGAACAGATAGTAGACCTATGATATTCGTCAGATTAAACCGATGTACCACCGGGCCGACTCACTCCGTTTCGCTTAATGATGCCAGGCGACTCCAATGTAGAACCTTTGGTCGAACATGAATCACAAGCCACACTTCAATAGACAAGTAACATACCTGAGAGCACATTCACCTGCGTAGTAACGTTGTAATAGTTGTCGTCCATTCGAGATATCTTAAAGTTCTGGTTATTGTCTGACGCATAGAGTAGGTACGTCGTTCCTAGACATCAACATGAATATCCCATGCTGAGCCTCGGACTATCGGAGAACATTACCATCGTCTGTATCACGGGAGCTCAGTGCCATGACTAGGAACAAGGTAAGTTAGCACTAGCCTTCTTGGAAAACACCCATATCGCGGGATTCCGCTCCTAAAGGTCTCCAGCTTCCTTTGTAGGTATATGGACCGCATGGAGTCTTCGCGGTAGCGACACCGACCATCGCAGCACCATAGCTAAAAGTGAGGTCATACGACAATCAACATGTGGTTCGTAGATCATCGTCAGAGCGAGATACGTACTTGGAAGAATCGGAATGGAACCACATCACATATTCAGAATTCTGTGAACGGTTATTGGTGGGTCACAACAAAGAGAGCTGGTTTGTACCTTCTTGTTGAAGATGACTGTGAAAGCTCTTAATACTCTGCAAAACCAGAGGCTTTTGGCATCATACCTTTCGGGCGTTCGACAATATTAGATGTGGATATCATCGTGTTGCTCTGTGGTGTTAGCGCGTCATTTTGACGCGTCCAAGAAACCAAGTCGGTTGACTGTGACTATACGTTGAACACCGCTCGAATTGAAAACAAAAGAGACTAACCGTATAACACGATACAGCTCGGAATAAACCACTGTTGTGCGCCTTGTCCTCTCCATGCCAATAGAAGGTATCTCCAACCTGATAAATGATCAGCCCCTTCGACAACGAGTATGTATTGTTGAACGCACCTTCAAGATACCTCCACCATGAGCCTGGATAACGTTTCCGCTAGTGTCGGTCCAGGTGGCTCCTGGAACAATAACTGCTGCATACGAGGCCAAGCTGAGACCTAAAAACACCAGAAGAGATGCCCAATCTGTCATGGCTAATAACGTGGGGTGCAATGGGTGCGCATTGCATCGAAGCTTCGTTAAATAGGTTTCCGGATAAAACCAATCAACGGCTCAACACCGGAAGCAAAGACGCGGATTACATCGACTTGTATCCACGAGACTAGTCACAGCTTCGAGTTTCAGAGTTGGGCCTGAGAAGACGATCTTCTATGTGGGTGTCCGGGGCGGAGGAGAATGGGTCCATGGGGTTATTGATCACGAGCCAGGCGTTTTGAAAGTGCTCAACGCCAAAATAAGTAGTTCAACCTTATGATTATGGCCATGGGTTGAAGAATGGAAAGCCGGACATATGTTTCGCTGCTTTCCGAGGATGGATATGTACCTCATCATGCCCTTTTACCGATTTGAGAGCATAGCATGCGAGGGAATTGATTTGTGGCCCAAAGATTGTCCGAATAAGATTGTTGAGAGCGTGAAACTCAATTTGAACAAGAGAAGGATTCATGCAGGAATAGAGACCACCGGAATGCTTGCGGGTACCGAACGTACATGGTGGTTTGTGGAAGAATACCGTTCTGGGTATTACGGCATTGAAACTAGCGCTGCAGCGCTGAGCGTTCAAGTGTTCGACCTGAATTTTGAGGTTCTGTAAAACGAGACGTGAGTGATAGGTCTGCCTAAGAATACTAGACGTAAAATTTTGACATCATCTAAGGGGAGGCACAGCAGAGAAACTAATCTAATCGCTCTCCTCATCATCCTCATCATCAGTAAACTCCTCCTCTGCTTCATCATCGATGAACCCATTCATGGTGGGCTCTTCAGCATCATCGCTCTCCTCCTCTTCGTCTTCTTCATCCTCTTCACCAGTCTCGTCTTCACTACTACCTCCCAACTCGACATCCTCAATACTTCCTTCTTCATCGCCACTGTCCACCTCAACTTCAACATCCATCTGACCATCTTCATCTTCACTTTCTCCTTCAACATATCGTGCCTTCGCCGTTTTCTGAGCATTAGCTTGTCTTCGCTGCGCATAAGCTGATGGTGCAGACGCTCGCATCTCAATTTGAGATAGAACCATATCCAGTCGACCGCTTAATGACAACAGGCTTTCTTGTAGCGTCAGACGGCTTGTTAAAGTTGCATGGAGACCAGAAAGTCGTGCAACAAGGTCAGGCATCTGTAAAGGGTATTCGGATTAGCCACCGACATTAAGAATGACAAGAGCCCACTCACAGTCATCAAATGTCCACTGTGCACAGAAAGCACCGTCTTGACCCAGGTAATGAGACTGGTACCCCTCTGTGAACTAGCACCACCACCACCACCTTTCAAATTCCCACCTCTGGCACCCCTTCCAAGCCGTTCAACACAAGCTGTAACGAGCGGAACTGCCAGCTGAGGCGGCAGCCGCCTGACTGTATTCCGTATCAACACCGTATCCGAATGAGCCAAACAAGTCTCAAGCAACTTTGCATCCGACGAATGTAGCGCCTGAATAAGTGTTCTCGTCAAGGAAGCTGCCGGAACGACACCAAGGTCCTTCTGTGTTCGCTTTCCTTTTTGCTTCTTCTGTGAGGAATCGTCTTCGTCTTCGCTGTCATCTTCGGGTAGCGCGTCGACACCAGAGATAGCTGTCAGGCGTTGTCCTAACGTGAGTTCGGCGAGATCAACATCGAGGTTGTTGTCATTCTGGAGTTCGAAGGCGTCCATCTCTTCGTTTTGACCGATTTCGACGCCGGAGCCGACGGCGACATTGGAAGATTCGCCGTATCTGCGGTTCAAAGTGGCCTAGAAGAGTATCAGGTTGAGATGATCAACAACGCAGCGCAGTAATACTAACCGAACTTGACTCTGCTGCAATACTTGGTTTGACACTTTCTAATGTGACCTCCGCAATGAAGTTGCCAGTCTCGTCCTGATATTGCTGTAAACGGGGATTTATGAGTAATGGGCGTACGATCCAAATGCTACATGGGAGTGCTCACTACAACATCAAAGACGGGCCTGACGCCTCCAACGATACGAGCAACGCGTATCGTTCGTGGCATATCCTCTACGAAGGAAACCGCAACGACGGGGACGCTCGATGAGGTTCCTTTTGAAGGGGGCGTAATTGTTGTACGGGGAAGAAGGGTCGATATTTTGTGTTGAGTTCTACTGGAACTAGCGGGTGGAAGAAGTTCATCCGGTATAGGATAGACACCAATCTTGCCCGACGCAGCTAGCGCCAAGAGGATTTGCTTTTCTGAATCGGAGGCAGATGATTTGGAGAATGATACAGCGCGAGCGTCCGAGTCCAACTGAACAGACGCCACGATGCTGCCCTCGGAGTTCGCATCGGCAGGGATATCCCATAGTGATAATACTCTGTCACCCTCTGCCATTGACACGAAACGACGCGGCGGTGATTGTGACCCATCCCATTGGAGGGATTTGACTGGAGACGCGTGCCCAGTGAAGGAGGCGATCTCTTTTGGTTTCTGTGTACCACTGACGGCTGCGGACCACAGTTTTATGGAATGGTTCGCGACCAAAAGCTCTGGAGAGCTATCCTCGGCTGGTGGCCTGACAGCAAGGGCGGAATAAGGTATGCGATCTTCAGATTTGACACTAGCCAAGAGTTCATTTTTGTGGACATTCCATAACCGAACGATGCCATCCGCACCAGATGTCCATAGATTTCCTCCTTGCTTCGCGGCAGCTATTGACAGAATCGAAGCCGTACTCGCAGTATTGGAGAGTGTCCAATAAACTCTTCCGTGAGTAGGCGAAAAGAGTAAAACCGAACCATCTGTCAGACCCAATGCCACTACCTCAACCGTCTTCTCTTGCGAATCCTCTGCTGCCTGGCTTTTTCTCCGTTTTTTCTTGGTAGGTGCTTCTCCATCGTCTGCTTTTTGGCCAGGAGTCAACTCGATCTGACACCATGATAAGGAGGCCACTCGTGCTGACTCTACCACATGTTCTGCCTGAGACTGTTCCGTTGCAGTATTAAAAACGCGTAAACGATGTTTGTCGACCGCAAGTGAAAGATGTGCAAAGAAGTTTCCGCGATGAGAAAAGGATGATAGAGCAGTGAGATATGAAGCGTCTTGGACAGCTGGTTGAGATATTGTAGTGGTCGTCTGAGGTCGACTTTTGTTTGATTTATTCCTGTTTTTCTTGGACTTTTCTGGTGCAGACATGGAGGAAAACAGGAAAGGCAGATTGCTTCAAAATTTTTGATACTCCCACGATTGGCCGTATATCTATCTATCTATCCACTGAGAGGCTGTCCCGCGGACCCGTAATTATACTAGGCCTCTTCACTTCTTGTTTCCTTACCACCATCACCCCGCCACAGCTCCGCTCTATATATTTCACGAATCAAGTTTACGAGCGTACTCTATTTCTCCTTCTCTTTCTCTTCTTCGCCATGAATTACATTCAGGTATGTCGGGTACTTTCGTATGAGTGACTCGATGCTAATACCGGACATCTCAGCTTGAAAAACTAGGTTAGAAATTGATGGTCTCTCCTCGCTCAACATTTTCTGAGTATTTCATCTTGTAGGTGAAGGTACCTATGCGACCGTCTACAAGGTGCGTTCCCATCTAGCCCACAGATTGGCCACAGAACTAACTCTTCACGATAGGGACGATCGAGGACCACGAACGAGGTCGTAGCCCTCAAGGAGATTCATCTCGATGCAGAAGAAGGGACACCATCAACTGCCATCCGGGAGATATCGCTCATGAAGGAGCTAAAGCACGTCAACATCGTTCGGCTTTACGATGTCATCCATACCGAGACGAAATTGGTGCTGATCTTCGAGTATTGCGAGCAAGATTTGAAGAAGTACATGGATCAACACGGAGAGCGTGGTGCCCTGGACCCCAATACCGTCCGCAGTTTCATGTTCCAATTGCTCAAGGGTACAGCGTTTTGCCATGAAAACCAAGTTCTTCACCGAGATCTCAAGCCTCAGAATTTGCTAATCAACCGGAAGGGTGAACTGAAGCTTGGGGACTTTGGTTTGGCGAGGGCATTTGGGGTGCCAGTCAACACATTCTCCAATGAGGTGCGCTACCACCTCTGGCCATACCGATGATCAACTTACTCATGCATTATCAGGTCGTCACTCTCTGGTATCGTGCTCCGGACGTATTGCTTGGCTCTCGAACATACAGCACCTCAATCGACGTTTGGTCCTGTGGCTGTATCTTTGCCGAAATGATATCGGGCGTTCCTCTCTTCCGTGGCAAAGACAACCAGGACCAGTTGCTGCACATTATGCGAATTATTGGTACCCCCACAGAAGCACAGTTCAAAAGCATTTTCAAGGACAACGTGCGCCCGTATTAATACCTCCATTCTATCGCCACGCTGACGAAATGCCGTAGCCCGAAATTCAAAACAAGACCTTCTCAAGATACCCAAAAATGGATTTCCGTCAAGTTCTACCGAAGGCTTCCCCTCTCGGTAAGTACACTTCCCGCTATACCTTGTCATCATCCAATTGAGTCAATACCATTCCATAGCCATTGACCTACTTGAGCGTTTACTCAAGTTCGACCCCGCGGAGCGTATGTCCGCCGCGGAAGCACTTGGACACCCATACTTCACCACCACTAGCAACCAACCTTTTGGCATCAATTCCAGTCCTGGATCGATGCCTCCTCCATCATTCAATTTCCCTCATCCACACGGCCATCCGCCACCTCAACAACAACACCAGCAGCACCAACAGCATCAACAAACTGCCTACTCCCGACAGACACAGCCTCCTCCACCGTTCATACCTGGCCCCGCTACGGTGCAGCAACTTCAACAACAAGCCGCTGCGCAACAACAACAAGCAGCGGCCTTGGGTGCCTTCGGGGGAATGCATTTTACAGCTCCGTTTGGGCACAATCAGCCGAGATAGGTTTTGTAACTTCTTGTTGTACCGTTCTTTTTTGTTACTTTTTGTACATGCTGTCTTCCTACTTGCATCGCTTTACAAATTTCCTTTTCCTTCTGTATTGGTGGAAGCAACAAATATCCTTCCGTTCAAAGTAGTACTATAACCGGCGTTCATCTCGTGTAGAACAATAATATCTCTGTAATTTGGCAATCGCGGTTGAGTCGATAGGCCAGACTTTGAAGAATAGAACGATAGGGCAACACTGAAGCCAC
The DNA here is from genome assembly GCA_037176845.1 of Paramarasmius palmivorus. Taxonomy (NCBI): domain Eukaryota; kingdom Fungi; phylum Basidiomycota; class Agaricomycetes; order Agaricales; family Marasmiaceae; genus Paramarasmius; species Paramarasmius palmivorus. The sequence continues at coordinate 82,474 of JAYKXP010000080.1, read as the reverse complement.
TCGGGCCTTTGCTCGGAAGAGTAAATCTATATATTATGGTCGTAGTTAGGTACATCCGCCGAAACAAGTCCGGATCCAAGATTGATGCTACATCAGTATCCCTGTACAATCCCTGATATCCCATGAACAGAACATAATTAGATTACAATAAATGCAAGCAAGGAACGAATACGTGTATGATAGCAGTGGAAAGCGCGTGAGAGAAGAACAGGGAAGAGGGGACTATATGCGAGGAGGTTGACCAAACATAGAGAGCAGCGATGCAAGATCATCTATAGAAACAGAAACAGAAAGGGTAAGAGTAGGTTCGGGCGGGGTGGATCTAGCAGAATGACCTACTTTTCTTCAGTGGCTTGCTAAAGAAAGCGTTCATTCCGGCGCTCAAGCACAGTTGTTTTGTCGATTCCTGACAATCTGCACTAAGAGCAACGACTGGATAAAGGTACGATCAGCAAAAGGCGGCATATCGAAAGCTCATCACGGTATACTTGGTAGCATAATCTCAACTTTTCGTTTTTTCTCCATGGCTCGTAATCGTTTCGCAGCTTCGACTCCGTCACATATCGGCATGTCTAGAAAAGATTAGGATGCTACCTAGACGAGATCGTGACAGCAATGCTTACGGTGGTCGAAGAGTGCTACACTAAAGTAGCCAGGTTCATGGGCCTCCCATTCTGATGTCGCGTAAGCAGAAGAGATATAAAGAGAGCAACAACCGACGCACGTTCTAAAGCTTCATTTCCGTTACTGGTGGCGACAACGTTCAATTGATATCGTTCAAGTTGCTTGATTAACAAGTTCTGAGCGATAGGGTTATCTATGATGCTTTATTGGAGATTGCAACAATGAATCAAGGTTCGACCGACATACCTTCAGCGATGAGAACGTTTCCGAACAATGTTCTCTGCGCGGCTGCGAATTCGTCCATCGCTCTGACAACATCGGTGGAAGTGGCGGCGGTTGGCGTGAAGGGCAAGTTCTTCAAACGAGCCAGGGTTTGAAGCACTTTGGTTTTGCGAGGTGGCTTTGTCATCTTCACCACTCCGGCAGTGCTAGTTCCAAATATGGCTCTGCCTGACAATTTGGTCGTGGGCGTGTAGAGATGAACGACCTTGGTGTCGAGGAGAGTAGGCATGTTCAAAGATTGCAAGAACTTGGCTAATTCGTCCGCAACGTCTTCCGACTGATCGTCCAAAATGACGAAGTCCAACGGAAAAGCAGGGTTGGTCAGCGATTGTATCAGGATTTTAGCCTCTTCTATCTTAGAACTTAGGTGCACAGAGAATCCACTGAACATGTGGCCAAACAATGTGAGCGTTACCGGAGACGATGAGCAGACTAGGATATGCAGAGGACGAGGCAGGCGTTTCAGAACAAAGAGCAAGTTCTCTATATCCTGTGCATACTGCAAGATCGTCAGTAATGTCTTGCTTGCGATTGTACTCTATGAACTACCTTGTGCGATTCTTCTGATGTGAAAATCTTCACTGGGATGGTGAACCAAAACTTTGAGCCAACATGAAGCTCTGACTCGACTGCGATCACGCCATTCATCAATTTGACCAGCTGTCTTGAGATAGATAGTCCAAGCCCTGTACCACCAAATCGACGAGTGGAGGAGCTATCGGCTTGTTGGAAAGGAACAAAGAGTAGCTCCACCTCGTGAGGTGCAAGCCCTATTCCGGTGTCCCTGTTTTGCTTCAGGCTCGATCGGCGCATCTGAGAGAACGCATAAACTTACTGTATGACAAACTTGAGGTTAACCTCATCTGGGTCAGAGCCATGGTAGTCGTCTAGCGAGCAGCCTACGGTTACTGAGCCTGTCGCGGTGAATTTGACCGCATTGCCAATAAGGTTCATCAAGACTAATGGGGCATCGGTGGTTGAACTCGCCGAGACATTCGGGGATACAGAACACACCTTGACGAATCCGAGGATAATCAGCGAAAACCCCTAGTGCGTTTATTGAGTATCGTCAAGCAGGTGAGAGGCACACACGTACAAGCAGGAACGTTGGGTTCTATGTTGAACGATAAGTCCAACTTTTTGGCAGCCATTGGAAGTAAGAGCTCCATGCAATCCTTTGCCTGGATTAGGGACTCGGATGATGGATTAGCTGATACGACGTACCGCGATGATATTCTGTGTAGTCTGGCTCGCTCAACTCGGTATAAGGGCTCGTGGCACACTCACCTCGACAAGAAATCCGCTTGGCTCTAGTTTAACAGCTATTGTGTATTTGAGTATCATGACGCCAGCATTAATAGGTTTCCACATGCCTGAAGCTTCGAGCTTGCTATAATCCAAGATTGAGTCAATGATCTGTTTGGATGCTCAGTACCAATCTACGAGTGTTCCTTCATGACTAGCCTTCAGTAATAGTTCGCACGACTGTTTTGCTGTTTGGACTGCCATGGAGTCAGTAGGCCAGAAGTGCTGTCGAGGGTAATGATAACGGACCTATCTCGGTTTGTCCTGGGTTGAGTTCGGTACCGCTCAGTAGATCCAGAAGACCATAAAATGAACTACAGACAATGTATCAGGCCGTCTCATTGGATGTAGGATTGAGCATACCTAAATGGTGTCCTCAGTTCATGACTCATTGAAGCTAGGAAGTTACTCTTGATCTATGTCTCTTGTTAATAGCTTTATTGCAACAGTGTCGCGACAACGCAGCTACCTTAGTCGCCTTTACGGCGTCCTCTCGGCTCTTTCGCGCGGCCTCTAAGGCGTCACGCTGGACTGAGATCATCTTGAGGTTTTCTCTGGTGCCCGCTTGGACCGAACGGAAGAGAAGAGCGTTAGATATGCTGATACTAGCTTGTTGACATAGTAACGTCAGAATGGTCACAATGTTCCTCGAGAAGGCGTATCTGGATGCAACGTAAACGGCACCGAAAGTCTGTCCGCGATTGCTGAATATTGGGAGACAGATCACAGCTCGATGCGGTGACTGCGTGGCCTCAGAGGAGAACCGGTGATCCACAGAGGCGTCGTCATAGAATATTTGCTCTTTGGAGTTCAGCGCTAATACAATGTAAGTCGGATAGGCGTGAGTTTAATCGCGTCAAGCTTACTGTGTTGTATAATGGCCCTTTGCAGGGGATCATTGATGCTCCGTATCGATTTAGGATTTCTGTCAGATCTCAGTTCGTTTATACACAAAATCAGACAAAAGGCGCACTCGAAAACCTGACACGGGTCCGGTGGGATCATACTGGTAGAGACTGAATAGTCACCCGCCTCCCGAGCAATAACAACTGCAGTGGGTGATGAGCACGGAGGTCATTGAAGGTACCGATGCGGTGTGGGAGCACGTACCGCATGTGTTCTGTGAACCAGAGGTTTCTGGAAAATCAGTCAGAAACAAATGTTAGATCGTTGCAGAACACTTCTCACCGGTAGCTATCTCCGTTAGTCGCTGGAGGGCTATTTTTGAATGGTCAAAACATTATTAATATAGATTTACATGATATCGATTCATACCTGATGAAAGATTAATGTCGCTTGAGATATCCTTGCTCCACCTGAGGATTGCAGCCAGATGAGACGCGCGCAAAGAGGTTTCTTGGTCGTCACTTGTGTCCATTTTCGAAGTATCGTACGTGGATGTTCCCATATGGATGTTCTCTGTCTGGACAGCAACGTCGCATTGGAAGCCCGGTCGCTTCAACGTATGTTGCGAAACATTTCCCAATACAGAGTTTAAATGATTGCTGATTATTGGTTAGTATACAGAGGCCAAATGATCAAACTATTACCTACACTATTCCTTGAGCACCCCACTGTGAATGCCGGGATATACCTCGCCGCTGGAGTTCGCTTCCCAGTCCCTCTACTCCGCATCGTACGAAATGGCTGCCTTGCTATGGGAGAGTCAGAATACTACGAACATAGTAAGGAAGCACCGACAAGATAGAGACCCCATGCTTCTTCCATCAGCCAGTCATTGTTAACAGCGAGCCTGTACATGATCGGAAATGAAATTTAATGTAAAGGGATGGTCGCGACGTACTGGACCGCGACATCGTATAATTTAAAAGCGGCTGGGTCGTTGAGAACTGAGGCCAACTCAGCATCCTGTTGGATATCAATCATCGTATGTTCATTCCCTTACGCAGATCGTAGCCTTACGACGAGAGCAATCCATGTGCTAGTGTTAACCGGGCTCGAAGAAACCCATCTGAAGGAGGTTGATCATCAATCAGCTCTCAAGACGACACACCACTCACTTGTTTGTAAATTCTTGATTACATTTGACTTGCTTCAAATAGCGATCTCGTTCATGCCCGGCGACGTATCCTTGCCGAATACAAGCAAGCATCGCTAAACTGTGAAAGAAAAGGCCATACCGGACATGCCTGTGACTGCAACATCATTGCAAGTTAGGTAACCGAGGAAGATCGGTGCCTATCACGTACTTAGGATGCTTATCTCTCGTCTCGTAGACTTGAAAGCCGAGTGCGGCTGCCTCCCTTATGTATCCCAAACAATACAGCCCAACAACCTGAGGTCTTCAATGGCTGAACCGCGAGCAAATAGAACGTTACATACTTTAAAAGAATTGTACCTGAAGAGGTGAATGAACATAAATGCAGGAGCAACACAATGGAGTAAACTAACCAGTTCAAGGCGAGTGGCAAGTTTCCACTTGTAGCTTGGATCTGTCCTAGATACTCTGCTTCGTTGAAGGTGTCGGTGTCGAAGGCAGTCTCCGCAGAAGCTGCGATCGTGTACCCGCCCAAGGCGCGCACACAATTGAGAGTACCTGCAGGTTTTAATTAAGAGTCGTGTGTAGAGAAGTCTGTGTTGACCTTACCTTTTACTAAGACAACAGTGTCGCCAGGGGACCATAATTTAACATCATTAACACCCTGAAAATGAGTATTAGTTCAAGATGGGATAACTGGTTTATGTTTCACCTCCTCAGCCGCTATTATAAGCTCGTTCACTGTGGGACATTGAGTTTATTGTGCTAACAGGCAGAATGTGCACGCACGATGATCGCAAACATATAAGCGGGTGGAGATCATGTGGAGAATGGTAAAGCTAGTATAGATGCTAACAGAAATGAGCGGGCTTGTAGCGAAGGAATTATTGGGGACATACCGATCTCCTGCGCTGTTTCCATACTTTAATGCCTCCTCTAGCTTCGGGAGAGTTGTCCGAAGGTGTACATTATCATATGGAGCGACCAAAGCGCAGAATAACACGGTTGCACGACTACCAATAGAAAAATAAGCATCCACGCAAAGTCTGCGCCGTCCATTCCTCACCATTTTTCGCTATTCGTACCATGTTGTTCAGCTATGCGGAGCGCTAACTTTCCTAGTCCAGTTGAAAAACGGTAGAGTTCTCTTTTCTCGGCAGCACCTAGTGTCGATTAACATACAGCGTTATAATATTTCCAGTATTCGCTCACCTCCCAAAGCCCAAAAGACACCTAATGCTGTACCTGGGGTAATTCCGGACCTATGGAAGGACGATCAAGATCCATTTCCTGATGAAATGACAAGACGGACCTCAAAGCAAGCTGAATGGTCTGGAAAAGAGTTGAGCAGAGTCGGCAAACGAGTCATGGCGAAAACTTGCCGTAAGGCCGATGACATCAGCAAAAGCAGTGGGGCTTGGGCTCCAATATGCATTCGTTCCTAGGAAGTAGAGCTTCGAATTAGTTCATGTAGATAGATGAGAATGACACTTTTCTTCACCAGCATCGTTCAGTAGTCTGACTGCAAGCTCTGTACGAGTGTCCGTAGCCCCGGGGATTGAAAGGAAGGAGTCAAATCCTACTGCGAGAATTTCATTTTTCACTCGCTCAAATATCCTTCCAGCCTCTCTGCGGGTCGGTGCAGGATTTACTTCAACGCTCAAGAGCTTCAAAGCGGAGAGTGTATCATCGAGGGCACCAGTGAAATCATTACGCATCCAATGATTCTGTGATCGTGACCGTAATAGATTTGCGATTTCCTCAGCCTTGTCGGTGTAGTCCATGCATTGTTGGATGTACTGATTCGAGGCCAAGAAATCACCTATAGATTCTCAATAGCTGCAATTATTTGACTAGTTGTGGCTGACTCACCTTGCCAGGTAGAAAGTCTGCGATTCTCAAATATTTAGAGTTCCATACAGATAGTAAGCAGCCTAACTCACGATGCAAGTTTAGAGTATAAGTCGAAAGTCCGATGAGGCTTTTGCATCCACGGGTTTTCCGGTAAAAGCGTGCGTGCGCTTTCAAAAGAGCGCACAGCCAGCTAGACACAGTGTGTTCATCATTCGAGCCTAACTAGGGGTGTCACGCCGCGCTCACCTCATGTGCTCCCCTTGCCCAGGCTGCCTCGCCAGCATCGAGTAAAACATCCAGGAGTTCCTCCCGTTTGGCATGCTCGTGTAAAAGGGGCAGACACCTTAACGGGAATTAGATGGTAGACTACACTGAAGATGAAGAGTACCTTTTGGCGTGTTCTGCGATGCGATAGACGTCGACGGGGCTCTCATGCAACATCATTAGGATAATCTACGAAGGGGTTAATATCTCGGAAGATACAGACATAACGACGAACCTACCCGCAGAGACATTTTTGCGACCGTTTCATTAGGCAGATTCCCCGCTTCCGCTTGTACCGCTTGTCGATACTTGTCGTGGGAAAAACTACACATGTCACGGGCACGTTGCACCAGCCATCCTTCAACCAGTGCCATTTGTAGGCCACGCATTGAGTCGCGAGAAGTGCTGCTACCATTTTCTCGTGCTTTGCGAAGATTCCAAATGATATTGTCGTCGTCGTCACTGCCACTGCTGCCGCTAGAATCTTCCCAATCCATCATCAGTGAAACCTCTGCCACCTTAAACCTATAGATAAGTTAGACTATCGTTCGCGCACGTAAATTCCATGACTGACGTCTCCCCAAAGAACGCGGCCCACAGGAGATACTTCCGAGCTTCCTCAGGAAAATCTCGAAACTGGGCAATAAGGAAGCTGACATCTGTAGGATCTGGAGCCTTTTGATCAGCCATGCTCGACTCCACTGCCGATATGTCAAATCTAGGGTATCACACTAAGACAAGCGAACTAAACAGGGAAACAAAGTAGATTCTCACTCCCAGTAGTTGCGCTCCCAGCTGAAAGTGATCTGGAACAAGAATTCTGGTTATGAAGCCAGGGACGACAAGCTTATAACGTACGTGGTGTTGTCTGTGAAGAGTCGTTAATATGCTCCGAGCAGTAAAAGCGTTGCCGGAGGAGGCTTGATAGACAAAACGTGCCAGCGGCATGGAGTCATCTTTCGACCGATGGAGTGTTTTGGAGACAAGGGAAAGAATGGATGAATACGACAATGGTTCAACATTGATCCACGTTGGCCGTGACCGATTCACGAACATTGAGCGTACCCGTTCCACAATCTCACTGGACGATTGTTAGTACGTGATGCCACATATACAGCCCGCACCCACTTGTCTTCAGAACGCAGGGTTACAAAGATGAGCTATTTCCATGCGATAATGAGAATCGCCGAGAGGTGAAATTGCCAGAATACATACCATACGGCTCTTTGAATTTATGAGGGCCGATACAACATCTAAGGTTCTACGAGGTTTTCGTTAAATAGCGTCGGAGGAGACGGCCAATGAACTCACTGTTCGTCTGCTTCATGAAGGTCGTCTAGAAATAGAGCGAATAGCCGGGTATGAGCGATGACCGAAAATACGCTTTCGACCAGGGTTTGAAAGCGAGCGCGTAGCTCTCGCGTGGTCAACGCTTCACGAGGGGTATCCAGATGAATATCAAAAAGGGCGAGGATCTCCCTGAGCTCAGGAGTCCCTTGATACAGTAATGGAATGTTCTGTATTTGAGGGCCTAGTTTTTCCTTCAGCGCGGACACGAAACGGTGGACATCCATTTGAAACACCATTAACTGTCGGAGAACAGAGGAGAGACAGCTTAACTGGAGGTGATTCATTAGCACTGCAACCTCTGACAAAAACCAGCACCTACCAATGCTGCAAAAGGCGCCGATTCAGAGCTCTGGAACTTGGCTTGCCCCCAGAGTCCGTGAGCTGCATGAGCTTATGTCAGTCATGGAAACAAGAGTATGAAATTGCCCATACATCGCCATTTTGCTTGATTGACTAGTATCATGGAGCTTTTCCCGACACTGCGGGTCCAATATTAATGCGGTGGTGCAGGGAACAAAAATTTCTTACCCCGGAGGACCAACAATGACAATGACTTGTGAGCGAGCAACTTTAGGCCGGGGTCGTAATGCAACTCTTCTGAGGGTGTCACTCGTTTGTACTGAGGGACTTACACTGATTGTTAAAGGACTCAGTTCCTGGCTCGGGGAGCTGGATGTTTTCCGGCCAACATCACCAGACTGAGAGCCACTCCGCGAAGATACGGACTCGGTACGATCTTCGCCCACGGCAGTTCCAGTCCCAGTGTCCTGACTTCCGGTGGATGATATCGCAACGTATCCTTCTGAGGATGTGAAGTGCCTCGAGAAGCTTGTATTCGTATGGCGGACTTGATTGCTTTAGCGAGAAAAGTCACATTAACATTAATGAACCGCACTCACTGACATTCCTGATCAATTCCAGCTCCTTGTCGCGTCCAAACTGTCAATCTTGTATAAGCGAGGAATTTTACGAACATAGGCAAATGATAATACCAGAGCTAGAGGTAATGTGAATTCCTGATATTGCGTTAAACCTTAGGCATTGAAAAGCATCACATCTAACCTCATACCATAAATCTATCGTGGAGTGCGATTTCGAATTGCGGAATAAGCTGCGTTGCACAGTTTGCATGATGAGCAAGCAATTTCCGCGAACAGACGCCTATTTGACGTACCTCGACAGACTCGTCAGTGACAGAGCTTACTGTGGCTAGAAGTCGACGCTGGCACTCTAAAAGATCAGCCTTGAGGCCATAAGCACTTTGATATCGCGCGTCCGGATGTTTGGACAGCAACTGAAGGATTGTGTCATCTACTGAATTATACTGAGAAGCATTGTGACTCACCTTGTCAACAATGTTGGCTAGAACTTGCGGGACGTCGCGGCGCACTTCATGAACGGGCATGGGTCTTTTCTGAACGATCGAATGAAGAAGCTCGAGAGCCCCTCCTTCAAACGGCATCTGCCCTCGTCCAACTAATAGGGTCCAAAATAGAATCCCAAGCGAATATAAATCTGTCCGATGATCTTGAGTCATAGTCTCAATACTGCCTGTCTGTTCTGGTGCTAGGTAGCAGAGTGCTTCTTTGACCTTAAGGAGCTGGACTTCCTCGTACGTTTGCAGGACGAACGTGGAGGGAGAGCCATAATTTTCGAGCGAGACAGCTCTGTTGCCGAAATGGGCAAAACGAACGGTTCCAATGTGTGCGTTCAAGTGAAAGGCATTTGCCCGGACTGATAATGGATGCCTGTCAAGTCACTGAAAGAACGCGGAGGTAAACTGAGGTACACACTTTCTCTGTGAACAATCCCAGCCCTAGAACCTATGTTAGCAAGTCTACTCTCGATGTGAAGGACGGACACGTGCTTGTGAATCATTTCTAAACATAATGTAGCTTGTATAGCGAACCTAAAGGGCTGATTAAGTGAATGTGATAAGAGGCCACGAACGGGCGACGCACTCGAGGAACGTAGCCAAATCCATAATATCGAACGCTTCCATTTCTTCCGCAATATCTGCCTCATCAACATCCATCATGTACACATCCCCATGCGAGGTTAGGGGCCGTGTTCGGGAGACGTCTGCTAGTAGTAAGTCGTTCACTTTCGATGGCGGGAGGTAGCGTCCAAGCAGGTTCAATCCAGGGTGAACAAGAAGCAGAACGACTACATCTCCATAATCTCGGGGTATATTGATCAGCTCGACCATCCTGAGAGCTGGATTGTACTTTTCCGTCGATTCGGTGAGACGCCCAAGGCTATATGGTTGAAAACGATAGGCAAACAGAGCCGACGGTGAAGGATTTGACACGTACAGGTGAGCCTCCCTTTCTAAACACATCGAAGCATTGGAATGAGCTGGCGCTATCTTTGCCAGAACACTCGAACTATCCTTTAAACTGCTACCTTCCGCCAACAAAGTCAAGCTACCAGTATCCCTCCAAGGAACGGCCTAGAGAAAAAACTGAGCATGCACAAGTATTTGCCTGAGGTAAGGCGTACCTTTCCGAACGTGTATCCGGGTATGGTAAGAACACCATCTGTAGCACGAAAGAATAGCGTCGGCAAGGAAGGTTGACCAAATCCCTTCCGCTTCATCGTCTTGCCAGGTGAGAGAAAACTCTACTGGCGCCTTGAGTTGGTTGAGCCCACTGCGAAAGGAGACAAGGTCGCAGTTGAGAGCGAAGATGCGAGTTAATATGGAAGCGGCGAAATGATAGCCTTGAGTCTCAATACGATCAACAATACTCAATACACGGGCCCGCTACTGGGTAAGCTGCTCTGTGATGCATCATCATCATCTACCTCCGTCATTCACAGAATCACCAATCACCCCATCTGTCAACTTTGAAAACTACATCATATAGTTTTATTGGTTATATGATAACACGAGTAGGGCCAAATGACATTTTGTATCACTATACACGAAAAAAAAACAGATGAAGATTGTAGAAAAACAAAATAACGTGTTCTAAGACGTCACTGTAAATCGACATGTGAGTCTGAGAATAGGCAGGAATCGGAAGGAACTTACTGTAACTGGCAGGGTCGATGTGGTCAGGTAATTCTGGCACGGCTACCTCGAACCTCGACTGGATAGCTGACATGACCTGTTGGTCCTCATCGGAGGTTACAAAGGTGATTCCAAGACCCTTTGTACCAAAACGCCCAGCACGACTAAAATGATACAAAATGTCAGCTCATCAATTCTTCTAAACCTTATAGTTAGACATACCCAACACGATGCAAGTAGCTGTCAGCATCCGGTGGGCAATCGTAGTTGATAACGATGTTCACACGTTCCACATCAATACCACGACCAAAAATGTCGGTTGCAACCAGTATACGTTTTTCAAACGCTTTGAAAGCAGTATAACGACTGATACTGAGGGACGTACAAAGATTCAGCGCTCCGTGACTTTGAACAAATACAGAATGCCTACCGTTCTTCCTGTTGCAAACCGGAGTGGATAGCAATACTGGGGAAGTTGCACGATACGAGTAATTTGTCTAACTCTATCGCACGAGCAACAGACTTGACAAAAATGACGACCTGAAGAGAAGTGCTTGAGAAAAGCGTCTCCGGTTAAAGTATATTGCCCTACTTGATTGAATTCGAGTGTGTCAAGCAAATCATTGAGCTTCCTGTTTTTGCTGTTCTCGTCGAGCTTGACGTAATGTTGCTGAAGACCGTGGAGGGTAAGTTTTGTCTCATCATCCACGAAAATTTCGAGGGGCTGTAGGAAGCGATCAGATACAACACCGATGACGACAGGAACAGGTACGTACATTCGACATGAACTTCTTGCATGTAGCCCGAATCTCCTTTGCAAGGGTTGCGCTGAACATCATGACTTGCTTGTGGTGAGGAGTAGTCCGGAAAATTTCTTGAACGTCCCGGCGCATGTCTGGTGAAGGATGTCGAAATCAGAATGAAGCGGTCGGACAAGACGGGTGGAATAATAAAAAGGAACCACACAAAAAGGGGAGTTGACGGAGAGGAATAATGCGGCTGATGATCGTTGTTCATGGTCGGGAAAAAGGGAAGCGCTCGCGAGCCGCAGTATGCCCTTCTGCACTGACATCTTGAAGCCGATCTCGGAACCCAAAACTCGTCCCACTCCAGCTCGAATAACCACTGCCACATCAACAAACTCCGTCAGCCAGCTCTATCCCGACCCTGACCCAACAAACTTTGTGGTGAACTGGAACCCCCCACGACAGAATGAAAGGATGTCTCAAGACACAATTGCAGGTTGTGTCGACCCAATGACGAATATAAAGTGCCCAAACTCGTGACTAACCAAGCTGTTCCAGCATTTTGTCGCACTCGTCCAGCACGAAATGTTTAACGTTTTTGGCGTCCAAAACTTTATCCCTCGCTAGTGCGTTCAACCGACCGGGAGTAGCAACGACGATGTGTGGGCATTTGCTCTTGTCACGTAGGATTTCCGCGTCTTTTGAGACAGGGGTACCGCCATAAAATGTGCTGATTCTGACGTCGGGCATGTATTTTGCGAATCGGGTGTACTCGTTTTTGATCTGGAAAGCCAATTCTCGGGTGTGGCATAGCACGAGTACAGACACCTGGCCATTCACAGGCTCAAGCTGCTGGAGAGTAGCAAGCACGAACACGGCGGTCTTGCCGTGACCGGACTTTGCTTGACACAAGACATCCATTCCAAGGACTGCTTGGGGAATACATTCCTGTTGAACTAATGCGTTGTCAGAACAAATAAATAGGACCATAGTTTAATGTTTAGTCACCTTCTGAAGGGTGCTCGAAACCGAGGTCGCTAATAGCACGCAAAAGTTCAGGTTTCAACAAAAAGTCCCTAAAAGCGCTGTCAGTATCGTTTCATGTCTTTGAAGGAGAAGGCTTACCGGAAACCAGTCGAATGGATACCGGAAAAGTTCTTTTTGTCCTTGTCTTCTCCGTCCACTGCACTAGCACCTGCCGCAGCACCGCTGGCTCCAGCGGCGGGGAAACCGTTGGTGGTGACATCGTGTTCGTCTTCGTAGTCGATAAGTTCTTCGTTGTCGTGCGAGCTCATTGTCGAGAAGAGTTTTGAAAAAGGGGGAATGTGGTGGATGAGGAGAAAGAGAGTCGGCGCGCTGCCATTGGTTGGCCCTGTTTGGTCTGGGCACCAACATTACGCAACTCGGGCCAGTGCCACGCACTTCAGAGTCACTGCCTTCATGCCGAATAAGCCGTTCAACTCTCAAAACACGTTTATTCATACAAGGTTCGTAAAGTACTTCAGGGCAGGAAATCAGCTATACTCGTGGATGCTAACTGATATTCTCGAATAGATATCTTAGTAATAATAGTTGTCCACAACATCGACAGTAATGTTATAGGTGTCAAACACGCTCAGATAACCAGCCTAGAGGATGCACCAGTCGTTCAGAAAAGACGCAGAATCATGTAGTGGCGCGCAATATATGACTTACCCCTACTAGACCGAGATGAACTAACCCAAGGATCGCGTTTCCCCGAGGAAAATCCTCAGGAATATACACCGAAAAGTTCTGGTGAGGAGGCAAACTTGAAGCCTCAGACGAGTACTGAGGATCGTATGCGCCCTTGTACAAAAGCGTTCCGAGCACTTGGTCGGGCGGGAAACATTGCTCTGGTTGGCAGCTTTGCAGGCCAATCGCAATGCCAACTTGATCAACATTGGATGTGGTGGGCTACCACGACGCAGTCTTCATTAGTATCCTCGCATTGCGGAGGAGCTGATCGCGTACCTGTAAATCGATACGGACGTCCAGATTGGTACCCGCGATAACCTGAGTATTCATTGAAGGGTCGCCGATGCTAGTGCGTTGTGCCGAGGCAGCGGTAGCCAAGGCAATTGCAGTGAGAAGTGAGTTCAAGAGATACTTCATCGTGGTAGTCGATGCTATACTGAAACACGCTGAAATTTTCTCTTGAACGCGTTTTTATACCCATCTTCGAAGTGGTGGAAAATCGGAGCGGATCTGCACAGCACGGTTGAGGCTGGCGTCGAAAATTGACAGTCCCGCAACGGGCATGGACTCCGTCCAAGCTAACATTAGCTTTAATGTCGGCGGCATTCAAGTTTTTATAGGCTAGAAAGTGCCTGGCAATGTACTTCGTTTATATTATTGTCCACATTAAGGCATTATACTATTCCACGGGTTATAAGTCCATAGTGTGAGACTCTCAAACAACATTGACAGAGATATTGTAGGTGTTGTAGAGAGGAGCAGAGCTTGCCTATACACAAGAATTAGCACGGAAGACGATGGATTTGATATGAGTACTTACACCAACAAGGGCAAGGTTGGCCAAACCAAGGATCGCATTACCCTTGGGGAAGTCAGCGGGGATGTAGACGTTGATGTTCTCGTGAGGAGGAAGGCTTGGGGTCGATCCGTTGTATACAGGGTTGAATTTGCCCTGGTAAACTGGAGACGTTGCATGAGAGACAAGTCTGGCTTCGAAAAGCCGAACAACGTACCGACAGTCCCGAGCATGTCATCAGTCTGGAAGCACTTCCCTTGCTCACAGCTCTGGAGGCCAATAGCGATACCAACCTCGTTAATGTTTTGGGGGATTGGCTGGCAAGATTGGTGAGTGGCCAGTCCAACATCGAACACGAAAGGACCTACTTCGACATCAACGCGAATGGTAACATTGGTACCGGCAGCAACATCAGCCCACATCTCTGGAGAGCCGATGCTCGCCTTTCCGGGAACTGCGAGAGCAGTTGTGGCGAAGGTGAGAGCGGCAATGAGAGGAGTAGCGAACTTCATGGCTGATGGACTTGAGATGATGTAGAATAGTGGTTTGAAGGAGTGGCTTTTATAGCCCAATTGCTCGGGATCGTTTCACCGTCAAGGGAGTTGGAAAATCCTTGTGGCACTCGGCGTTTGGTAATTAACGTTTCGTCTCATATTTTTCCGACTAGCGTTCGCGAGGTCCAGTTACGATGGCGATCCTGGTAATAAACGTTTCAGTGAAGGTTGAACTTGTGCAGCTGGTTTATCAGGGTGTATAGGAAGGAATTGGTGCCTGACCTCTGCAACCTTTCCTATGTCCAGTTGCATGACAAGAGGATTTTCCTGTCTGTTCCTGCTACTCAGGCGACAACGTAAGTGACAGGCCCCCGAAGCGGAGTCCTGAAAGCGAAATTGAAATTCTTGGAGAATGACGTTGCAAGCGTTCCAAAATTGGCTGGAAAAAGGCAACTATTTGCACAACGGGTGGCGAGGCTGTGCGTTGCAGGAGGTTATCGGCGACAAAAGGTGCATGTAAATCCCAAAATACTCGATATAAACGCGGGTTTGAGCCAGCCTCAGGGTGTAACAGCCTGTAGCGCAGATCCGCTTGACCTAAGTAGTGGCAGTGAAACGTTTGATCAGCCACCGCACTCGAAAACATCTAGGAAGGTCAAATGTCGAGTAGAAGTCGCTACATCACCAAGAAGCCGAGAAGCAGAATGTGATTTTGGTCTTAAGAGGCCACCAGAATGACGCGACCCACTCACCCGGAGGAGACCAGAATAGAATGGCAAAGTCATAATTCCGCATTCCATCCATGGCTCAGGCTGACAGCGAATTCCGTCGACGTCCTGGATGCCCGTACCTAGCGCCGATCCCAGGTTTATGATACCAAGTCGTGGCTTTCACAGGTCTGCCTGTAATCTTGAGCATTTTCTTTTCTGGTCTCTCTTTGTAGATTCGGGAAAATTGGGATGTCCATAACAGCGCTGGCCGCTGAAGAGTTCGAGGATGATGGTAGTTGGGCAAAGGTCGGGATTCAATCAAGCAACCGGCACCCATCATTGTTACTTACCATTTTGACACCGAGCGCGACCCCGGTAGTTTCTCACTGCGACCACGACGACGAGCAAGCTAATCTAGGCAGAAAAGACTCATCCCTACAGTACGGATAGTAGGTAGACTCCCATAACCATTCTATGTCCGTTTGGTCGCTCATTGCACTTCAACCTCTAGGTTCACATTATGAGCAGCACTTCATATCCCTCACCGCCGACCTCAAACGGCTCGTCTCCGCACTTGGATGCTGAGCTCAATGCTGCTTTCCAACGTGTACGACAGCTTAGGCGCGAACTTATTCAGAACTATGTTGCCGAGACATCGCGGGCGCATTCAAGTAGTATGGGACCACCGCATGGTGCTATTCTACTGAGCGGGAGTCCCGACAGCGGGTCAACGGCAGAGCTTGCAGCTCTGGAAAGGTTGAGATCAGCTATTTCAGTCGAGGCTATGGAGCGTTTGAGGCAGTTTGAGACAGAACAGGTTGGCAGCGACGGAGATCGGTCTTCACACCCTCACCGGATGACAACGAATCATCTCAGTCCGCTCAACCTCGATTCCTCTCAAGCAACCTCCTCGAACCCTCTATCATTCACCCCTCTCAGCCCCGTCAGCCCCCCTCGACAGCAATTCTTACCTCGTCGCCAACTGGAAACTTCACACTCACCTCTACTTCGAGAGCTCTACGAGGATTCTCGAACTACTCTCGGAAGGAGAGTGGAATCGAGAACTTCAATGGATTCAAACTCGTCTCGCCGGTCCGCAGAAACAGGAACAGTTTCGAATCCAACTATTGTGTTTCGTTTCCAGACACGACAACGGCGATCAGAGCCTACACCTCCTCATCGACCTGCCAGCATCCCAAGCGCCTCACAACCAGAAACTCCAGGGTCAGCATCACATAGCCTAGAAAGTCCTTCACAGAGCTTGGGAGCACCTGTACGCGGCACAAATCGTAGAATGCGCAACAACGTACGTGGAAGCGGGGATTCTCGTCAGAGCTCTAGTTCTGGCGGCCGGTTGTCTGTTTTGTCCAACTTTTCTGTCCAAAACCTGCCGACGCCTTCGTCCACACTTCACCATGGTCCTTCACTCCTGTTCGATGAACCAACTAGCTATGACGAGCGGGAACGAATGGAGTCGATTGACGAGGAGATGAGCGGCCCACAGCCGCGGAGCTATGTTGTTAATCGTCAGATGACTACTAGTGGGGAGGAGTATGTCCACGAGGTAAACATGGATTGGGACGCTCTGGGTATGTCGGAGCGTGTGGCGAGTAGCCCCGTACAGTTTCCCGCGGATTACACGCTCAGGACGACACTTGGAAGGAGAGTGTTTTCACTACAGGCGCCCCCAGAGAATCGTAGCTTTGATGGTATGTCCTGAGAACTCGCGCGTATGAGCATTTCTGATTATATGTCATTAAGTCCTTCAACCGGATGCCGACGAAAATTTCATTCCTTCTTACCGACGCCCGATGTTCTACCGCCCAACACGACAAGAAAATCATGAAGGCTCTAGTGCCCATTCCTCTCAACAAGCAAGCAGTCGAGGGTCATCGCCTGTGGATGCCGCGGATCCGCCGCGAATTCTAGGGAGTGATGCACCATTCTGCCCGGATCCCTTACCTATGCCATTGGAGCAAATGGTTCAGTACAAAAACCGTCCAGGACATAGTTCGTCGCGACACAATGCATTCTCTAGCATATGACATCATTATATCACGCCTTCACTTTCGCTTCTGGTGTATTATTTTAATATTTATTCCGTATGATTTTTTCTTGTACAATTCCCTTTAGACCCGACGTGCATTCCACTCCTCCTGGTCCATTATCTTTATATCCTTATCATAACATTCTTGTAGTTACAATACTTATATTCACATTTTTTGGCTGTCTTTCTCTTGGAGCTTTAGGGATCAGCGAAGCTGTGTTTAGTGGATGATCATGAATCTCATAAGGAATGCTACTGCTAAGTACACTACTAGCACTAATAGCATACTATTCTCGACCCGATAAATAATCCGGCACCGCAGACCTTTATGCTGCTCTCCGTCTTTCCCCATCCAACCTACTCTTCCATCTACTGCTCCTGTCGCAGCAAAACCCCGGTAAGCAACCCCTTACTGTCCACCAACACCAGCAGTTGCCGGATCATCCGCAACGGTAAACTAGAGTCAAAGTGAAGTCACTTCAGTCAACTAACAGAACACCGGCGATTTCAAAGCCTGAGGTGCAGGGGAATACTCACGTAAACCATATCGTCCAAGAACCCATGCGCCTGTATAGGAGCCAGAACGGGTTGGTGATTCGCCGCAGCATTGATAGAAGCAAGTCTGTAGAAACCTGCTGGGAGTCCCTTGTCGAGGACTACCGTGACATCCCCATTTGCGGCTGATGGGGCGTTGATGCCCTTTGAGCAGAAGGCAAGTCAGTCTGGACTGGGACCCTTCACATCGGCGGAACACAGACCTTGAAGTACGCAGGAAACTTGGGATCAGTAGGTTCTGTCGAATCGAGAGATGCTAGTTTATCGATAGTAACGTGCGAATGTCCTTGAAGGTCTGAATCAATGGCTGTAGCACCCTCATGAAAGGAATTACTCACCAATGATGTTTCCCTGAGCGTTCAGACGCTGTGGCGCGGCAAAATAATTTTCTTGTGCATTCACAAAGTTTCCTGGTCCAGAGATTAGTACGAGCAAGAGGAAGACAGACTGGGAAGTCATACCGAGCTCAAGGTTTTTTGTTGCCATTTGAATAGTAATGACCTCTCCCGTACGTATCACATCGCCATTCTTCGGTGAAATGAACTTTGATGCGGGCATGTTGTCTACACTAGGGAGGACACCCATCGGTGCAGGGTTACAAGACCCTTCCTTGATTTGCTTTCCATCTAGACCCAATGGTCAAGGACTGCCTACGCCGTAGGCAACTCGAAACTCACTCGTAATAGGCAGATTCGGGCTTTCGGCGCAAAAGTTGATAAAGTTATTCGAAGATGTAAGCGAAGGAGTGAATATGGTTGGATCAGCTGAATGAACAGAATAAGATAAAATGTGAGAGTGTACGTGACGAGGTTTATGAGCGCCCTTACTTGAGCCAGAAACACCGTCGTTCTGAAAACCTGCAGCAATAACTGCGGGATTGAGGGTCAAAGATTGTTGAGGATCATTGGGGTTGTTGTTGGCATTGTCGGCTCCGCCTGCAGCAGCGCCACCGTTGTTGTTGACCCCGGTGTTCGCATTACCGTTCGCAGTACCATTACTGGGAACATTTCCTCCTCTGCCACTACCTCTACCTCTGCCCCTTCCTCTTTGTGGAGCAGCAGATGTAGAGATAGCAAGGACGAACAGAGCAAAGAATGTAGCACGCATATCGAATGATGTCGAGGGTCGAGACAGAGAGTCACAATCGTGTAAGGAACGGAAAGGTGAAAAGAAAGCCACAGGCCCTTTATGTCGAGAAACAAGGAAAGGCCGATCAACGGTCTGAGAAGAAGGTTTGTAGTTGGGGTTGAGGCTCGAGAAGCTTAGAGTGTCTGTGCGCCCATGAAACACCCTTTTATATTGTGCAAGCGTCTCTCTAGCCCAAGCGAGGGGCCAATAGCCAGGGCCCGTCTTCACAGGCAGGCAGTGCGACACGGAACTTACCATCCATTCAATGGACTGCCGGTGGCGGATATGATAGATCAGTGATCATGCGGGACCATCTTTTTGGCGGTTGCTTGAAAACATAGTCGAGGCAACGAGCGGGATAGCATAGGGACACATGCAGAATAAGAGAGCGTGCTGTAACTTGTTCTTTGCCAATGTTGTTGCTGTATACCCAGCCAAATGCCAGCGGACGAGAAATTGCATTGAAACGTCCAGCCACAACAGAAAGCCCTGAAGATCGAATCAAGAGCATCGCTTTGTCATATCACGCCAAGATGGTAGTACGCAGAAGTTGGTGGCCAATCGTCCAACGAGCTTTCCTGTTTGAATGCGTATTCGGCCTGTTCTGTCCCTAGTGAGCTGCCGAGCGGGTCATAGAAAGTCGAGCATGAGGATGGTGCTTACCTCGTACCTTCCGAAGAGAAAGAGGAATTCATTCCTCGGAAGAATTCAGGCGCAGTTATACCAAGTTGCTGTGGTTTCCCATGCAAGGGAAGATGAGAATTCAGTCCAACGTACAAAGCGTGCGAAAATCTGACATCAGCCGCCCAGCAACCATAACAATTGGATCCCGCACACGATTTTTTTCTTCATTCAACCCAACACGCTCATTCATTGCCATGCCGCCGTTTATCCCAACGGTTCGGTATGAGAAGATGGATTACACTTTCCTTTCATCGAAGTCTTATGGCTGAGGAGATGAGAGGTGGTTTTGCGTGTTAAAGCGATTTGACGTTGGGATGTCAGTTCTAGTATCTCGTTTCTTTGGAAAGATGGATATATGAACCTAGGCGACGTCGGATATACGCCTCTACTAGACACCAAAGTGTATCAAGAATCTTCAGGAATAGAGCTATTTAACCTGATCAGGGTCAACAGCGGATGTTTCCTCTCGAGAATCGAATCGATGTGGTGGAAGGTCGTCGAATTGGCAGGTAGCAATACACAAGCCTCAGCCGGGAAGGTACCGAGTCGAAGGTGGTAGCTAAGGGATTGTGATAAGGATATACGGGATGCCTTGGGGATGCCTTGGAGATGCCATGCGAGTCACCGGAACCACCCGGAGGAAGCAATCTGTGATAAACGGACACCAAGAAAAAAAGGTCACTAGACTAGTTCTGTAACGTGCGGTATGTATAGGTACTAATACACAAAGGTATGTTGGGTGTTAATGTATCGTATATCACAGTGATATAATCGAACATACAATCGTTCGCCATGCGGACGTACTAATTCATTCACGAGAACGGGTAAAACGAACGAATAAGAAAAAAAGAGGTTAAATAAGTGCAAGAACCCAAGCACCACACCTTCCATCTTGTCACTGTCACTTGGCAGCAGGTGTCGACGTTGCAGGTAGGGGAGCATAGTACTGCCCCTGCCCGTTTGGCCTTAAATGAACTGGTAACGTCAAGGGGGTACCAGCAGCTGATGTCGAAGCACCACCCCATTGGCTCTGTTTAGGAGCGGCAGCAGTACTGGATGTAGCGACCGTATTCGCTACTGCAGGTGAAGGCCTAGGCGTGGTAGACTGAGACTGGGTGCTGTTATTGAAGAAGGATGAATATGAGTTGGCGACTGGTGTTGGGGTCGCTCCGCCGCTTGATGGATTGTACTGGGTCCAGCCTGCATGCGAGGAGTACGGTTGGTGTACTGTCGCACTGCTGGCGTATGGCTGAGTGTAGCTGTAGTACCCTGTTTGCTGTGTCGGTTGAGAGTATGATTGGTAGTAGCCCGTGGTGTTGGTCCCACCTGTTTTGGGTATGACGTATGGTGTTGCGGTGGTATTGTTGGAACGGTATTGGCCTTGGTAGTACGAATAGTTGTTATAGGAGGTAGAAGGTATTGAAGAGGCAGCGGGGGTTTTTGGTATGGGTGCAGCGACCGTAGCCACGGGAATGGTGGCACCTGGACGGATTTTGGCTGTGGAATCATCTCGCAGGGCAGTCGATCGCCCCGGTGGTAGGTTCCCGTGCCATCCAGGTGTTGGAGCTAGAGGAAGCGTTCGGTGTAGGGTGTGTAGTGCTGAAGGTGTCAACACGAATGGCGGCTGTTCGCCTGTCGATGATCGAGGACGGAGTGATGCTAACAGAGTTAACGAATCCATGATTCCTTGCGCTGTCAACAAGAAAACAAAAAGTTTAAACGATTAAACACTGAACAAGGAATAGACGATCATTGACTTGCCTGTCTCCCATTCCTCCGAGTCTACTTGGACAGTGCTAGAACCACCGCCTTCTCCCATCAGTCTCCTATATTGCAGTTCCTGTAACCTCTCAAGCGCCTTTCTGTTCCTGTCCAAAAGTTCTTGGACAGCTAGTTCAAGCTCTAGGCTCTGGAGTGAAGCTTTGAGAGACTCGACCTCGTGAGATGGCAGGAGTTCTTTCAACTCTTGGTCGAGATCAAACGAAGGTGTGACTTCCTGAACTTCATCACTGTCCTGGGCCTCGTCCATAACGACATCTATATCTTTGGCTTGTTCGCGACGAGCTGCCCACTGCCTGAGTATTCTCTCCTTCTCCTTCCTTTTCGCATCACGGGCAAGGTACACTTGTCCCAGCTCCTTTCTACCCACTTCGGTACCATCCTGGTCAAACGTCGGAGCGAAACTTGTATAGGGGCCGTAGTCGAGGAAGGAGCCGCGAGATATTCGGCGCTGGGCAGGTATCTTGTTGAGATGAGAAGGGATGGGCTTGGTGTGATAGGAGCCGAGTGTAGGTACGGAGGAAAGAGGTTTTGAGGGGCGATGTGAAGGTAGGATGGCGACTAGTTCTGCATGGCCGTGAGGTAGATCTTTGAGCTCGCGACCGGCAGCATCGGAAGGTGTTGAAGGGCTATTGAGCGACGTCCAATAATCGCCCTGAGGTAAATGTTGGACTAGTGCGTATCTAGGCTTTTGGTAATGACTGGACAAAGGCGCGGCGTCATCTTCAGCCTCCGAAGGTAAAATAGAGTCGATATCTTGTGGTATTTGTATGGAATGTGTTGTCGCTTGGTTGAGAAGCGAAAGTGCGAGATTGCAAAACCTGAGCTGCTGTGTGGCAGGTTTTGAAGGACGAGCTCGAGGATGTGAGGATATTGGAAAGAGGTGTTGGACAGCAGACTGAAAAGTATTTAGATGAAACTACAAAGAACGAAGAGGTGAATTCATACCTGTAATATGGACAGGGGATATTGTGAGCTGTCCTTCAACAAAGCTCGAAAAGAATGAGACTTTTGCTCATCGGAAGGTAATGGAAATACACGATCCAATAGACCTTGTGTATCAATCCTAAGAAATGTTGAGAAAATCTGGGCAAGAAAGAGGTGAGAAGAAACAAGTACATTTCCAAGATTGCCAGTATTTGTTCTGCGTCTTCTTGCTGAATGAGAATTGGAGAATCTTTTTTGGCATCATCTTGGGATTTCTGCTGTTTTGCAGGTGGAATTTCTGCCGAATCTTTCTCGTCGTCATTGCGCTTGCGTTTCTTGGTGAGAGTTGAAGAAATAGATGAACGTGACCCAGCCATGGATTCGAATACTTATCCGAGGACCGACAGACGCGACTGCACACAAACTTTTTTGGGAGACTCTGGCAAATGGTGCGCGTCCACCATTTAGTTCCCACGTTATGTTACACAGCCAAAACCCGGAAGCGCATTCTTTATTCTAGACGTCCACGTCCCCGCAACTTTGTATCCAGTTTCAAAACGAATTCCAGGTGTTCAGTCTTTAGCAAATCTTCCAGCACTGGGAGTCTGAAGAGGAGAAGAGCAGGATCGAGCTGCAGTGGTGCTAGAACTCGGCGTGAATCGTTAGACTTGTAGCTCAAGTTTAGCGCTCGACGCAACTAGCTATTTCTGTTTCTTGTTTCGCCAGCTCATTTGCAAAGTATACCTTCTTTGCGCTATTGTAGAGGCAGGGTTAGACACCAATCTAATAAGTGTTCTGGGCAGACTGCATAGGCATTTAACGTTTTAACTTTTGTATCACGGATTTCAGTCATCTATCTATCTACATTTTCTTCGTTGGTCGCGTACTTCCATCTGGGATATCTCCTCCTTCCCTCTTGTTATTCCCCGGTGCCCGAGCTTTATATCTCTGGTCGCTGGTTGGATTGAGCTCTGGGATGGTACGTTTGTAATTGAACGGTTCCGCCTGTTCCATGGCTTACAACATCGAGACAGGCATTACCCTGCTCGTTCTCAAAACGTTCACGTCTAAAAAGAGGTGAGATGGCGCCATAAGGTGATAGATTCAGAGCTTGCTTTAGGTCCTCAGAGTGGTGGCAGATAGATAGATAGATGATTCCGTTTGCCTTAGTCAGCCGGCATCACCCGACGAGCCTACTGAGGTCTCATTGACGCTGCTCATTGCCTGGCATCGTCCTCAATGTCAGTGCCGACAATTCTTAGGGCAAAGCTCGGCTCGTCGCCAGCTAATGGCTACACCACTTTTCTACCCCAAATTCGAAAACTGGTGATCGAATACTGTGACAAGTGGCCTTCATCTCAAAACACCAGAGCATACATTCTCAATCACGTCGAGGCCTTGTCACGGCAAAACCCCCATGTCGAAGTCGTAGTCAGGCAGAGACCTCAAAAGGAACCCATAATACGGGGCTTCTATGGTGTGTAACTTTCCTGGTATTTTTCTCAGAATTCTCACTATTTTTTCTTCCTAGTCAATAACAGAGACAAAGTCATCGGTCTCAAAGGTCTTGAAGTCACCGGGATTCAAAAAAAGGTTCAGCTACTTCTCGATTCTTCGGGTGCCAAGATCAAACCGTTGAAGAAGACTGTCGAGAGTTCCACAGAGGCAGCTAGGGGCATCTGGAGTGGACTTCATGCCGAACGACCCAACTTATAACCGAATTATAATATCCTCTTCCTTCTCTCTCGGATTACCACCTTCGGATTCCTTCACGTATGCTTGGACCCAGAATCACCGAGTCTCCGATGTACAGTTTTCCAGAATAATCAGTTACCATCATCCCACTTTAACATCGTGTTTTCCACGCGTCTGATCCCTCCAAACTCCTCACTCCGGCTTAGTTTTCGGGGTTCATCTAACATGGTTCAATAGAACCACACGTGTAAGACGTGAGGTTTAGGTATGGTCCGTTTTATTCCTTCCTCACAGACTTCCCGTGCATGACTTAATCGTTCTGACTCTTCCCTTATTACGATCGCCGTTCACTTCTCTTCCTTACCCTCACGTCCTCCTCTCTTTCCCTTTCTCTCCCCTCACTGCTCCGGAGATTGCGGAACATGTACACAGTAAGTCATCACAGCTTTGTTATTCCGCGTCGTGTGACCTTTCAACTCGTTATGTAGCACGACAATTCTTCGCTCGCTTCAGTGAACAGTGAGGAACTCACATGGCTAGATGCCTACACCCGAATCATCCAGGACCCATCGTCGCTCAACTTCGGTGCGCCCAACTCCCCTGCAGGCGAGATCGTACGTTTCTTTTGTTTTTTAGTTGCTTCTTTCCATTAATAATCCTTTCAACAGCCATCGAACCCTCTACCCTATAACCCGTCCCCAACCAGCGCCGGCGATGAATACTCTGTGTCGCGAATTTCTCCGACGTCGAGGAGACACCACTACCAACGCTCGACGAAATCCAGCAGTGCAAAGGCAGTCACACTGCCTGGCAACAGCAAGCGTGCTTCAAAAAGCCTTGCTGCTAAGAGACTAAATCATCCGAACCTTAACTGCCCAATGGTATGTATTTCCAGAGTCAAACATACTATTAAACTGACATATGTCAACCAGACGCCTCCGCCGCCTCCACTCCCAACACAATCCTTCTCCCCTTCTACAACCTCACTCACCTCAACGCGTAGTGATCATTCATCAAGCACGCCAGCCAAACGCTGCCATTCTCCCACGTCGGCGCCTCCGTCTCCGCGATCCCCGGAATGGATCTACCGTCAACCAAAATCTAGCTCGACACCTCCCAGAAAGAGACCTGACCTTAGCAGAAGCGCTAGCAACGCATCTGCCACGTCAATAAGCTACTTTTCAGAAGTAAGCTCGGGTTCTCCATTACTAGGCCTAGACCCCGATCCACAAGAATCTTCCTCCACACACTGGACTTCCATTCTCAAACCACGCAAACGATCAGGTTCAGTCAAGTCCACCACATCCTCACTCAAGGATAAATCTAGCATAAACACCAGTACATCAGACATACCATCTCTCTGGTTCGGGGCCGACGAAGGCTCTAGTTCTCGAGCGAAAAAGCTAGCGTCTCCGATTCAGACGCCACGGATCCTACCGAAATCTCCTTCACAAACGTCCTTGTCGTTTTCCGCATCGGGACGGATACAGCGGGACCGATCCTCTTCCGTTAGTTCGTCGACTTCGACGGTGTCTACAGGGAGCTCGCAGCCCTCGACTCCGACGTCCCCTTCGACGTTACCTATGATTGGGAAAAAATTCAAGCCTAATCATATGTGTATTATGGAGATGGATGAACCGGAAGAAGACAAGCTGGAAGGGTTCCCTGGGTTGCGTAGGAGATTTGGGGTAGAACCGGAGCCAGCGATTGGTTTGGGGATACCTCGGACAGCAGTGCACCTGAAGGTTGACACGAGGCCTTGCACGAGCAGCAGCAGCAACAGCAACAAGTCGGTCAAGTTTGTGGAGACTCCGACGGTGCATTATGCAAGTGCGGGGTATGATCCTGATTTCTGGCATGTTCCTGGCGAAGGAGCAGGTAGTATGGGGATCGACGTGGACGAGATGGATATGGACAAGGAAAACACCAAGCCATTGTCGATACCCCACCCTTATGCATACGCAAAGGGTATAGAGATGGATGTTGACGAGGACGAGCGGAGAGATGTAGTGAAGCAGAGGATACCGACGCCGACTGATTATCGGCCAGAGGATAGGGATGCGATGTGTATGACACCCACGCCAGAAAGACTAGGAGGAAGGAGTCTCAAGCGCTTGATGAGCAACAGCGTAAAGAGGAAGCCCTCGTGGCGCTCTGCACCCAGGCCTTCTTCGTCGCCGTCGAGGTCTATAACACCACGACCGGCGATATCTGGACCGTTCGTTTTGGGTTCGTTACCGAATCAACCACCTCCGCCTCCTCCAAAGGACACTAGACATCATCCATACGGAGATAGTCATGGTATCGCATTGAGGAGTGCCCCTTCCTTGGAGAGCTTTAGGAGCGCAAAGAGCGGCGGTGCAAAGAGCGTGAGGAGTACGCGGAGTACGAGGAGCATGCGGAGTCTGCGGAGCTTGAAGAGTATCCCAGAGAGCGTCAAGAGTGGAATCAGTGTTTCTACCAGAGAGATGAAAGAGTGGTTCAAAGGTCGAGTGGCCGTCAACGCGTTGTGAGTTTGTGTATTGAATGTATATCAATCACTGTCATTTCTGTACTTTCTTGGTCCTGGTAGCCTCCACCCTGGCTGGTCCCTTCTTTTCGCCAGTACTTTCCTTGGTTAGATTTCTTCGTTTTAGATACCCATACACGTTCATTCCCGAACAGTGGTTGGATTGGTTGGATCGCGGCAAACTAGATTTATGCGTATATTTATCATCTGTGGAAATGTCTATAGTACCTAGTGTTGTTTGTTGTATGCAATATGATACAAGATGGATTGTTGGCCTTCTCAATCGTCGTCCATTTCGAGATCTCCTTCAATACCAGCCCCTTCTCCCGTATCATCGAAGACAAGGTCATTGACCGCATCCATCTCCATCTCGGCGTCACCATCATGGTCTGTGTATCCCGAATTCCAGCCAATGTTAGCACCATTTTCAGTAGGTATGTCATTGAAATTGGTGGTGAATGGCTTGGTTCTTTCGGAAAGAGACGATTTGACCTTTTCTAGGACATCGTTCATAGCGTCACCTAATCTATCCTCAAGCTCTTCTACAATCTGTTTAGCAGAGACAAGTCAGAGTTGGGTTGATGAACGAAGCAAATATGGAACGTACGACGTATAACTCTACTGGCTGCGTCGGTGCAAGATTCACCACCTGAAGCTTCTCTGCTTTCGTGAGATCGTACTGCCCAAGATCTTTGACGAGACGTGTGATTCCTTCTGGTGTTTGAGAATGAGCTGGTTGGTAATCCGCGGAGAGGTATTGAATAGCCTATGGATACCCGTCGAGTCAGAATTCCAAGTCTAAGGATATACACAGATCGTATACGCACTTCGATCTGGATAGTTCTGAGGTTTTCGCTGGTCACTGGTTCCATCGGTGCTTTTGAGACATTTCCAGTTGCTTCTTCCTCTTTTTTGATACGGTGGGCTGCTTTGGTGCGTGCGATGTGCTCATTTTCTAATTCTCGGAGAAGCTCGAGAACTTCGTAGTTTGAGAGAAGAGCTGAACGGGGGTCAACTACCTGTAATGCAGTATTTTTATGAATATTATTGTGAAAAAAAGAAGCAGGTTAACGGACCTCCATGTCTCAGAAAATTGATTCAAGTCATGAAGATGGAGGTGAAAGGACAAGTCCGCGCGCCTTTTTTTGCTGTGATGTAGTAATAGTCTATGGTATACACTCAAGTAACATGCTCGAGAAGACCGAACAAAAGTAAGTCTACCTTCGAGTCCAACCTAGGAATGCAGAGTAATGAAACCCAGGACTGCTCGCGGAAGCACACTGTTACATCTGACGGAAGGTTCACACTCAGCCTAGACCGAGTTCCCTCTTGCTACCCAAATTTCCGCGTAAACTTCGACGTCTCAGTTGAACTTACGCGCCATAGGCGTTCGCGTGATAGATAAAAGTCGGGATAGTATTATCAATTCATAGTGGAAAATACGCAGCAATATTTGGTTGGTACTTTTTCATGCTTAATGTCGCTTTTCCTCTGCCCAGCGAGCCTTCATGAGTTCCCTGCCTTCTGCTCTCGTCCGTATGGCCATCGCGGGAGTAAGAAGTTGCATGCGGGCTGCTTGCAGTTGAGGGCCTACCGTAGAGTCGCTTCTTATGACCTGTATCACGCGGTTAGGAACGAGAATTGTCGAAAGATGAAGGGGTGCATACGGATCCGATTGACAGGAAGAAACCGAAGGTTGCTGCGCTGCTGAGCATGTATTGCGAAAGAGTTGATAGAGCGCCGCGAGGACCTGGACCATGCCTTTTGCGAACAGAATGCGAATTAGTTTCTTGGATGAGAATTCCAATGTCAAGGAAGGGTACGCACCTAATAATGCTCCAGGACCCGAAAATGAACCCTATTGTTAAACCGACACCACCTCCCATGAGAGCACCCATTCTTTGGGAAGTTCACAGTGTTAGGGACCTTCGGACATATGCGGGAAGAAAATGGCGTACTTGACTGTTCATTCAGGAGTTTCAATATGAATTCTAGACCAATAGACAGAATACTTACGCTTATTCCATATTGAAGGTTCTTGAGCTTCGCGTCTTGGGGCCTGCATGATGGTGGTGAAGAGGAAAGAATATTTCGGCGCGTGACAGTTAATTGGACCGGTACCATGACTGTGAGCATGATTTCCCTTGAACATCAACGACCATGTCCGGTCTTCCTATATTTCCTGCCGCCCAGCAAGCTCAAATAAGTGCGTATCTAGACAATGCAAATGGAACGGTACTAAACCCTGGACGTTCTAGTTCGTGCGCATCAACGCGATTTGTACCATGTTTCGTCATTGAGAGAACAGACCGAAAATGTCTTTAGAAATTGGTTCGGTATGGCCAGAATATATCTTTGAAGACTTATGGATCTGAAATTGAGACAGGTACTCGTTGGTTATCGAGATGGGACAAAGAGGTCGAACTATTTGTGAAATTGATATACTACGGTTTCACGACCGGGAGAGGTACATCTGTTTGCAATCTGCAAGGGACTTAGCTAAAGATTTTACAGCTACGCAAACTCTCGGTGAAGAATACACGGACATATGGCAGCAGACCAGTACCACACCACCTTCTCAAACGACACGAGCAGCACTGACTCTTCTCCCGACACTGCCCTCATACGTTCTTTCAAGATTCGTCAACATTTCCTACATCGAAGAGTACTCCCCAAGATTAGCTAGTCTCCTCAAGAAACTCCCCGAGGCGCTGCAAGTCTTGACCGAAATCAATCTTGCGGTGTTCTATATCCGAGGATTGTACTATGATATCGCCAAACGCGCTCTTGGCGTACGCTATGTAGGTGTTTAGACCCCAACTGTCGTTGGACCTGTCTAACGACTGTCACCCTTAGATATCTTCAAAGCCCGAAAATCCACATGTACGACCACCATCCTATTCCCTTCTGGGTATCCTCATCGCGGTCAGATTATTGTACCGGCTGATCAGAGTTCTTCGCCCTGAACGAGAAGCAACACTGAAAGGGAAAGAGAGAGAAAAAGACGAGGGACACCGGGAAACCTTTCTGGATGAACGCGCGGTTACCCAATTACTTGACATCGACCCCGAAAGTGAGCCAGCAAAACCCGCGGAAGAGGACGAGAGGACAATCCTTGATATCCCATCGATACCGACGGCTATTCGTGCATCTAGAAGTTGCACTCTATGCCTGGAGGAACGGACGGATACCTGTTCCACCGAATGTGGGCATCTGTTTTGTTGGAGTTGCATCGTAGGCTGGGGAAGAGAGAAGGTGAGCTTCGTAAAGCAGTTTTCTTTGGCCCTATAACTCATAGTACTGCCAGGCAGAATGCCCGTTATGTAGACAGTCACTCAATCTGACGAGGCTGTTACCTATCTATAATCTATAATAATGTTCATCATCTCCGACAGTCCACAATTTTCTTCCTCTCAAACGGCCTGGAACACATCAACGTCGGTTATAGGTTAGCCATACCCTCTATTCTTTGTCAGACGGTCAAGCGTTGTGAGGCACCGCATAACCCCGACCTTTCCTTTCTCTCTTCCTTTCTCGACTAACAGGACTTGTGTTTTCTGTCAGGATCAATTGAGTGTCGTCAATTTTCCTGGCGAGCTTGGTCGGGTCATTACTCAATAACGCCTTGACGGCTCCGATGGGACGCGATTAGGAGTGTGGCTACTGGTCCAGACCCCACACAAAAATCACCATGTTTTATTCCTGGAAGATTCAGTCGTTATCCGAATAAGCGAGTGAGGAGTACCTTTGCAGGGTAGTTGGTGGAACTTGGCGTTGTGGAGTGCTCTATGAGACCCCCTGACGATTGAACCAAGAATGGAGAAGATTGCCAGGACTGCCGCTTTAGAGGTTTAGGAGTAACAGCGACGCGTACGGACGCTAGGCAGTGCCCAGGTAAATATGCAATCTTCTTTGGTTTTCGGGTAGTGATTAATACCAGCCTCCAGATTAGTACCTTGAACACCTGCCCATGAACCTGTATGCTTGCTTACCACTGGGGTTGCCTGCAAAGGGAAATAACTCTTAGCTGAGATGACTACAGCCTGCTTTTCACGGACTGACCATCGGAGCTCCTTCGGATCTCATAGAGACGCATTTTACCGAGTCTGGATCAAGTACATTCGCACTCTTGCCGTTTGGGGACTTTTTCATGCTAAAATCGGAACCAACATCAATCTGCAGGATATGCTCATCATTTCTGGGCTTTGCCACATCTCCGCGGGTGCTTCACCTACTTCAAAACCCCCTGATAACAGGATCATTATTCATCCTGGATATAGTCCTGCTCACCTCCTCCTACTCCAAAGTTGTCTGTAAGTATTTTGAAGAGCGCTTCGACTCTGTGTCCTGCACTCACAAATTCTATACCCCAGAGAAACCATGTCTATAATTTACCCCTCATTTTCATGGACCTGACACCAAGCGTGGCACGATTATGATCACCACCTGATCGCAAAGTGCCAACCAACCCCTGTCTATGGCACAATCTTGCACCGTCAAGCGTTGGTGGATTTCGTTTAAAATGCGCCTCGAAATGCTAGTGCGACTCTGAGTTGCCATACGCACACCATGTCTAGAGAAGTAGCTGAAGTCGCGTGAGTGTTCATCCTCCCATACCGTCCAGTACTCATCCGAGTTTCTTCTCCGAAGTCATGGACCTATGTACATCGGGTTCCTTTTCAATCTGTTTCTTTTCGGTATTGTTACAGCTCAGATTTACATGTACATGACCACCTACAAGAGGTGAGCTGCTGAGTCCCTTGTTATACTATCTACTAACGCGTCTCCCTCTATTAGTGACAAACTCTGGATGAAGCTATTTGTGAGTCTAGCTTCAGGTGATTTATTGACGGCGCTCACTGCTTTTTAGGTCGCGACTTTGTACTTTCTAAATATCCTGAACACGGTCTTCATTGCGGTGTACCTGTACAGTTCATTGATTTTGAACTTCGGTAAGCTATAGTCTTTTGCCGTCCCCATTCCGTTGCTCACTCTAGTACATCAGCCGACATTCACTATTTAGAGGCTGCAAATTGGGGTTAGTTCTCACTAATGAATGCAGTACCTTCAATCTCACGTTACCTCTATTGTGCAGTTTTTGCTACCGGTGAGCGGAAAAACTACGTCTTTGGTCCAAACGATGGCTGATGAAGTTTCGTAGACCCTGTTCTCACAGTGAGTATTGTCTTACGTTTACTGTAGGCTCTCTCGCTCAGAATTTTATACAGGGAATTGTTGCAACCCTCGTTCAGCTCTTCTTCGCATGGCGTGTCAAGGTGTTGACGTCAAGTTGGTGGCTTATGTTGGTGGTAATTGTGTGCAGTCTGGCAGGGCTGGGTGCGCATTCTGCAACGAAGTCATGGACCTATATACTGACGGTATCTTTAGGTGGCGCAATCGGCTCAACAGTTGGCGTATTGGCCCACCCAAAATTCGTGGAATTTCAAGAATTCAAGGTGCTGTAACTATTTTTTTCTTAGATGGAAGGTGTACTAAACACCTTTAGGCTGCGGTGCTTGTTTGGTTGGCAGGCGAATGCATTGCTGACGCAGCCATAACCACCATTCTTGTCTCGTATCTGTAAGTCGCGATTCGTCTCGCCACACATGACATGCGACTAAGACCTCATCCTTAGGGTAAAGTTGACTTGTTGTATTGTGCTCGTCACAGGGCTGAAGAGTGATCCCTTTAGAGGCAGCACAAATCAGGGTTCAAGACCTCCGACGAACTTATTGACCGTATTATTCGAAGTAAGTCTTCCGAATTACTTGACGCCGCAGACTTTTCTCAATGCTAGTTTCTAGTGACTATTCAGACTGGTGTCCTCACTTCAGCCTGTGCACTAATTGACCTCATCCTGTTCGTGATCGATGTACGCACCTGTCTGTTAATTCCCATGCGCGAATACTTACATTAACCTCACACATTTTATCAGCCCACCGGATTGTGCGTATCACACTACTTTGCATCTTGAGGAGTGCTTATGAATACCTAGGCATTTGATTTTCAACTTCCCGCTGGCTAAGCTCTATACGAATACTCTGATGAGTAGCCTCAACTCGCGTTCTGGCTGGGCCTTTGATTCGAGCCAGCCTCGAAGCCGTTCACAGCCGAATGCACCTTCTTCAGGAGGATTGGCTGTCACTACCATTGGGGGTACTAGAACGAAAACGGTTAGTCCTCGTGGTTTACATGTGGCGAGCTGTTAATCAAGTACACCTCATTTACAGAACAACATAGTCCGTCTTGGCCCTCAACGTCCAGAAGTATTCGTTCATGTCGAATCGCACGAGCTTCAGGACCGCGTTGCATCCGATCGCAGGATTGACGTAGAAAATAATTGGATTGAAGCAAATGACAGGGAAGGAAAGGCCTCCTCTGTTGACGACGCTAGTTCAGGATGGGAGCCAAAGTGAAGGAGAAATATACCGCTGCAAAACACATGCGAGCGCGCTGATCCTAATAATTATCGGAATATATTACATAGCTAATGCCTAGTGCCAACTAATACGAGTGTACAGACGGTACATACAAGTCTCTATGATTGGAATTCTACATTTATTTCCCAGTTCACTCAGTCCTATGTTTCCACTTCCGAGCTTTCTTGCATTGGGGGAATGAAGTTCGACATTGTTATCTACAGAATCTACACAAGATACAAAAATTCTCGACAATTCATACATAAAGACTCCAAGTAATAATAATAGTATCAAGCTTCAACCTCGGACCAATCACTATCCACATCCTCCTCCTTTATATCGGGTAGTCGCGAGTTCACATCCTCCACGTGTTCTGATAACAAAAAGCCGTCGGATTCTTCGACATTTTCGTCTCCGGAAGAGGCTGATTCCACATCACCGTCAACGGAAAGAACACCTTCGCCTGAAGGTGCTGTGGGTGGATATGAGGCCGATAACGAGGGTGGCGATGTAACAGAAAAGTTAGGCGGCGTTGTCGAAGATGGTGTGTCAACGGCCAAATCTTCAGAGACAGTGACTGGTGAGAAGTCTTCGCTCGTTTCGACCGAGTCGGCATCGACATTCTGTTTTTCAGGTGTCGCTGAGGGGGCATTGCCTGACTCCTCGAGAAGATCGTCGTGGTTTGTGGATTTGTCAACGCCGTCCGATTCTGAAGAGGAAGTAGGAACATCGGCTTCGAATGACTGCTCTCGAAGTTCAGATAAACCAACATCAGCCTGTGGGACGTCGTCAACCGGAGACGATGCTTCTGGGACGAGCTCGGCTTCGACACCATCCTCCGCCGTTGCATTGCCGGGTTCGGTTTCCAGGTGCTCAACTTTCGTTTCGTCTGACGAAGGTTCAAAGACAGCAGACTCCTGAGGATTAGAAGCCTGAGTCTCAGCATCCCTGACCTCGGCGCCACCCATTACGTTCTGGCTTCTCCATCTACCTTCAACTTCTTTCTCCAACTCTTCGAGTGCACCCTCGACTTTCTCTACGACTTCTTTCCTCTTCATCCTCACTTCTATACTCCCAAAGCTTTCGACGCAATCGAGTTGCGCCAACAAGCCGGACAGGCTTTGCTCATAGTACCGAACTGGGTGGTTGCGAGGCGTGTAGGCCAACCTCGACGCAAGAGCGTCTGAGGTGGGTGTCGAAGGACGTGAAGATGGTGGCGAAAAATCGAGTTTGGAAGGGAACGTGAATGCTTGTTGAAGGGAAACGAATTCAGTCTCGATGCCACGCACAGCGTCCATGGACTTGGCGATCTGGTTCGATGTGTCCTCAGCTACAGACTCCTCTGAGTCCTGCTTCTCCAAATCAGTACGCCTGGCTACAGGAAAGGGGAGAGTTTCCGTCGAATCGGGTTTTGCGTCAGCCGTGGTTTGTTCAACGGAAGCATGGGAAAGGGAAGCTAGGATGGAATGGATAGCTTCTTTGATTTCGCCTTCGCCATCCTTGTTCAACCTTGCGATTAGTTGGTCCTTCAAGCTAGTTGCAAAAGATTCGGGTCGTTTCGGTGTTGGTGTAACCTGAATAATGGTAGAATTGAGAATAGGGCCTAACGGATTTGAGATGAAAGAACATACCGTCTTGTCTTTGCCTAAAGCGCCAGGAGCTCCTGAGGTGATGGTACCAGCACCCCCCGTCTTGGGGTTATTCTGGGCAGACGAAACTTTACTCTCCTTTGATTTGATCGCTTCAGAATTGAAACCGGCAAAAACTTTAACGAAGTCCTCTGGGATAATATGTACGGCGTTTGTGTCGGTTTTAGTAGAAGTGTTGGGTGCCTTGTTGACGGTAGTAGCAGGAGTCCGCCCATCCTTCTTGGATTGAGGTCCGATAGCCCCTGAAACAAGCCTGAGGAAGTCCTCGAAGGTGGTACTCTCCAATGGAGTGTTCGTTGATGGCTGTTCGGGACTGACAAATTTGGATGTGAAATCTGCATCCTTCGATTTCACAGCCTGACCAAGGGAGGCTTCCCAATCAATAGAGACTCTGGAAGGCTGGGTCGATGGCCGAAGACAGCTCTGAGAAGTTTTCTGAAGGCATTTGTCGTGAACATTTGGTGATGAACGAGCAGAATTGATGCATACCTTGCATGTAGCAGAAGCATTGACGGCAGCTGCACGACGAAGTTCCAGTAGTCTCTTCTCTTCTTGCTCTCGCTGGCGTCTGATCAGAGCAAGACGATTTTCCTCTTCCTTCCTTCTCAAAGCAATCTTCTCTGCCTCCCTCTTCTCCCTCCTTAACACAGCTTCCATCTCGCGCTCTTGCTTCTTCTGCCTAGCGACTCGCAGTTCTTCTTCCTCCAACTCCCGTCGAAGTCGAGTGAGGCGGTCTTCGGTCTTCGGTGTATCTGTATGACGGCCGTAGGAACGATGACGATACGAAGACAAGTCATAGCTATCGTCGTCCAGAGCAGAGTCGTAGCGCACGCGAGACTTCTTGTGTAATTGAATCTCCTCCAGCCTCCTTCTCAGCGCTAACTCTTCTGCGAGTAACTCTTCCTCCTTGCGGCGCTGCTCCGAAGCGATGAACTCAGCTTCCGCTGCTTTCATCTCAGCGAGAGCAGATAGATACTTGTCACGAGCACTGACTTGACTCGAGTTTCTGCGGAACATGTATTCGTGGTGTGGGTAATGGTGAAGGGTTGAAAGCATTGTGTTCAAGTGGTTGGCGATGACGATGGTAGAGGTGAAAGATGTTTTAAAGCTGGATCCGCGGCTTCCATAGCGTATTTATACCTGAGAAAACCTAGCTGAGTCAGTGGGAGTGTCGCGTCGAGGGAGTTCTAGCAAATTCTTGGAGGTACAAGAACAGGTTTGACAGGCGCTTGCTCAGCAAACATGTCAGCTCGGCTTGGTAACCATTTGCACAGCCACATACGCGTCGCCATCTCGTGACGTGTCAGTCTACTTGGTACGATTCCTTACTCAGATTCCTTGACTCAGATACAGAACGATTATCTTCTGTGTAAGACGGCTTGCTAGGCTATAGAGTAGCGCAGATAAGAGCTGACAGAATGTCTCGTACAGATCAAGAAGTAGTCCATGCAAAGTCCACGTATATTATACATGCATCCCCATGATATGAGTTGTAGTACCCCACAATCACTCTTCATTCAAGCAATTACGCTTCCTAAAGCTTTGGGTTTGACTTTACCTCGCTCGAAAGAATATTGAAAACATGATTCGCTAGCTCGTACGGCTTTACTGCGGGAATCTGAAAACATTTGGTTAGAACAACATCCAGGTGGTGGAGTAAGGACTGACATAGTGTCCAACCCCATCGACAACCGTGACTGTTTTGAAATGTTTGCGATCCCTTTCAATGTTGCTCTTCATTGCGCCCTGGAGTTCGGGCCTAGTGTCCATTAGCATGGAAATGGGGTGCACACTTAGGGCATAAACGTACCAGAAGTCCCGCTTCCCGCCAAGAATCAGATGTAACGGGAACTTGTCCCAAATGGTACGGAGGTACGGTAGACTTTCAAAAGAGCTTCCATCTGTCAAGAATGAAAGATATTCTTGTTCCGGTGGAGTCTTGAATATGACACGATCGGGATGTTGTGGATCTTGACAAAACGAAGTGGCCTGTATGGATTTTCAGAAGTTGGAACCAGAGATATGGATGTAACAAGCGCACTGCAAAAACCTCCCACACATCAGGGTGGAACTCTTTCCAGGGTATACGACTTCTAAACCACTTCACGGCCTCCTCCACTGATGCCCAATTTCTTCGACGATATTCTGTGAGTTTCTTGATGGTGGGATAGACAGCCTCGAAACTTGGCTGATCTGACGGGTCAAGGTAAGGACTTTCAACAAAAATGAGACCTTTTAGCGTGATGGGGCGACCGTCGCGTTCGTATAGCCAGCGGAGAGTTTGGACACTGTTGATGGGATTGAGAACTGATCTATGATATAAAGACTGATGCTCACAATGATGCTGAACCACCAGAAAAGGTTATAGCAAAGAGACGGGACCTCTCAGCATCTGTGAACTTGTCCGAGGTGATCAATGCATGTATAGCTGCTCCGTATTGCCAGCTGAGGACTGTGGAGCCTAAATATCTTTGCGTATTCCGAGGATCGTTCGCGGATGCTCACAAATTTCAGTGTAGTTCTTGAGTTCTTCTGCATTCATAAGAGCTGGGTCCCCATGATTTGGCCTCTCAAAAAGCCACGCTGAATTGATTTTAAGGGTGCTATTTGGTTGACGAGCGAGACGGAACAATTCTCGGATGGTTGGCACCCAAACTCCTTGGTCTAATGATATACCTTGCATAAATGGGCTGACAATGAAAGGCTCTCAAACTTACCAAGACCAACGCCGGTTACAAAGAGTAAGGTTATCCCATCGTGTTCGGGTGTCGCAGTATGGTAGAACTTTGTGGCAGTGCATTTGAGTGGACGGTCGTAGGTAAAGGTGAATGTATGCGTTGTCTCTTGGAGGGGGCTTGTAGTAGACATGAGTGCTTTCGGTAAACTGTACAAATCACAAGCATGATCAGGACACCCAAAAAAAGTACGAAACGGTCGTGACTTACTGAACCTCGCCGATGAGATTTGTACGTTTCCATACTGTCGGCTAAGGGATCAGAACGATAGCTGCCTTGCTGATGCCGGTTTGCGATTGATTTATAGAACATGCCTTTGCAATGGGCATAAAGTGGAGTTCGAAATGGATCGGTTCGTATGCATCCTGAGCGCCGAGAGTTTCTAAATTTGGAGCTATCGGAAGCCAGGTCCGTTTCACGAGCTGAAGACAAGTAAAATGTTGCAGGGTTCAAGACGAAATCCGACCGCTGACGAAGAGCCGTGGATGTAGGTCACAGTGGGGAACGGAAAGGACAATTTGGCGCTGTTTGTTTCTCCGATAGTTGGGTGAGCGCTTGGCGCCCAAGCTCTTACCCTCAAACGTTCACTTGCCCTCCCATGTATAACCCTATAGTGAGTATCATGGGCGCGTTCTAAGCGAAATGGCTGCTCTTATGTGCCCCGGATCTTTTCTCTGTCGCTCACGCTGGCATAGCCACGGCTCCAAGGTGCAATATCGCTCATATATGCCCTATCGGTCTCTCGACTGACCGCACGGATCTGTCGTGGCAGCACTTGATATCACTCGTTTCAAACAGAAAAAACTACCGCATGCCATCAGACATCAGACATCTCTGTCTTCTGCTCTTCAAAGAAAGAGCGCAAGGGCTCGTCGGTCACTTGCGGCAGTGAATGCTACTACTATCAATGTCGGGAATTCGCCACATGTCTCTCATCATTGCCCACATTCACATGGAGCGCACCTTCACGTTTCTATTCCTTCCATCTGCTGCTCTGGTCAATTCCTCATGCTATATTACTGACAATCGGCTTCAATCTTACCGGAGCGAAAGCTAATGAGCTCCAGCAAAACGGTACAAATGATCGCAGCTGGCTTTGGATATAACGATAGAAGTTACGAGCATCACGAAAGTATCAAGATCTGCATATACCCATTCTCCAACCATCAATGACGAGGCGAATGCGTCTCCCTATACGTCGTAAGTACAATGTATGTAGTATGTGACACCTCAATCCGAATAGAATAGAATACATTCAACAACGTCGCGTACTGGACTAAAATACTTTCTTGCATATTCTGGGGCGTAGGATGCGACCCGACATCTCGATGCTCAGTCTGTCACGTCGACGGCTAGCGCCAAATACTTGATAGCCTACAGTCTTGGACCCGCAAATTCTAACATCGAAGCCGACTACTGAGCCATTTTAATGGACTTCTGATAAGAGCACGTACCAACTGGTTGGCGAACCGCCCATTTCTTGTGTAATACATACTTCAGATGTATGTATTTGATAGAGAACGTTACCCAGAAACATTTCAAACAACCCATAAATTAATACCACGAAGAGAAGCCTCACCCAAGCGGCTGTTCCGGACGAGCCGACGGCATAGGCCGGGCTAGAAATTGTCCGCGAAGTATCGGTTACATGGTTGTTTCCCGACCACGAACTGGTGCGCACAGTATTTTTATATTGTTTTTTCTTCTTTTTCTTTTCTGATCCACGAAGCAGATGCCGCTGAAACAGGACCTTTCGTATCCTGTTTGTACCTCATGGAACACGATGTATGTGCTGTGGGATTTCTATTGCTGTACTTGGACTACTAACCAGGTCGGATTCATTCGATCTTTCTGATTGGGTAGAACATGCTGGTTCATTTACGTTGGCCCCCTTGAGCCCGTTTCCGCGGTATCATGACGAAAGCTAGCCTTACTTGACAAGAGATCTCAATTGCTTAGATGAATCGTGGCCGTGTCAGGAGATAGGATTGATTCGTATATTAGACAGCTCGCCTTGAAGCACGCCCTCCCAACGCCATGGACCGCATCTCCTTGAGGTCTCGTCTCTTTGACTTTCAACCCAACTCCACACTATCCTACTACTTCAACAAATACGGTCCGTTGCAGTATCTACAACAACTACGTTTAGTTGCTCATCAATTTATGACTCAGCTCGAAACGCACTGCTTCAGGTTCTTCGCCAGGGACTGACTAAAGGAACCTTGGTCATCGAAGACGAGCAGGGCCAATATGTTTTCGGCGAGACTTTGGAGAAGAACCATTCAAAGGCAATTCATTTGAAGGTCCGGAACGAAGTCATGTGGGGGCAGGTACTTCTCGGACACGATCTTGGGTGTACGCCAGTTCACTTTCATTCTCATATTCATTATCATACTGATTCGCTGTGACTTGTTTAGTTGCCGAAGCCTATATGCAGAGTCATTGCGACATATCTGACCTCAAAGGTCTTCTAAATGTCAGTTCAACCCACATAAACGTGTACCAGGGTCATTTAAGCTTTTATCTAGCTTTGGTTAGATAACCGTGATGGACTATCCGCGTTGTCTTCGACGTTCAGCTCAGTATTCCAGCAAGTCTCTCATGTCATCAATAGCACACTTTTCAGCCAGAACCTAACAATGGCGAAATGGAGTGCGGTGAGGAACATAACCATACTGGCATATATGCGTCCCTGACAATCTTTCCCTGATAGGAAGTCTCATACGACGTTTCCAATGATTTCATGAAGGTACTTGGCGTCAAGTCGGCTCTTTATGCACCCGCACTTACCGTCGTGATCAGGCCTTCTTGAGTAAAGACATGATGTACTCTGCGGCGTTGTGGAGCGACGCGGAACATGGTCCCCGAGGAGACTTGACTTATGGTCCTACTGAAGGTGATCTGGAGGCTGCACAACAGCGAAAGATCCAACATTTCTTGAACAAAGCCCGCCTTCGTAAGGGTGATCGTCTCCTTGAGATTGGTTCAGGATGGGGGTCAATGGCAATTGCTGTAAGAATTTGTTGCTCAGCCGCCTCAATGATGCTAAAAATGAACGTTCAGGCTGGTAGAATGGGCTGCCAAGTTGACAGCATTACATTATCGAAAGAGCAGAAGGTGTATGCGGACAAGAGGATCGCTGCAGCAGGCCTTTCTGACACTGTTCGCATCCACTTGTGTGATTATCGTGAACTTCCGCGGTCATTCGAGCATCAGTTTGATGCGTGTATCAGCTGCGAAATGATCGAGGTTTGTACCCTATCACAGTTTAGCTTCTCGTGAGTGACTACATCTTGATCTCTAGGCTGTAGGACACAAGAACTACGGCGCCTACTTCAAGGCCATCGACTGGGCCCTCAAACGCGACAGGGGTACAGTAGTAATTTCATCAACTACTCAACCCGAATCACGCTACACTGAATACCAGTAGGTTCACCTTGTCTGTGCGTTGCTCCTTTTTTAAAACGTCATTCACTAGACCGGAAGACTTCGCCCGTCGTTATCACTGGCCGAATAACTTTGCCCCAAGCCCAACCAGTTTGCTAACGGCAGTCCAAGCAGCAGTTCCGGGTGGGTTTGTAACCTATTCTGTCGAAGACCATGGCATCCGTAGGTGGTTCTCTTCATAATCTATGTCAAGACAAGCTGAAATGGATTCGCAGATTACTGCCGAACTCTACGAGAATGGAACAGGTACTGGTATAACCTTCATTGATACTTCTTTGGCTCACATATCTACTCTGTAGACGTTTCCAAAAGAACTTCGAAGGCGACTTGATTGGGTACATGCAGCGTGAATATCCATTCCTCAAGGACCCCTACCGATTAGAAATGTTCAAGAGGAAGTGGATATATCTTTTCGTATATGCTGAAGTTGGATACGCTCGAGCATACACATCTTTGCACCACTTTGTCTTCACAAGACCAGTAAGGGTTTCTGTTCCTCAGAAACGTGCCAAAGCTTAATCCTGCAACAGGAAAACGTGAGCGAACCTTGCGCCTAGTTTGCTACGAGGAGGTATGCCACCTATGGAAGCTCAATTGACAGTAGACTGTTCGATTAATTGTCAATCTGAAGACCACAACAATCGCTTGTAATATACTCGAAACATTCTTGTAAATTCGTAGTACTGTAGGTACCTCGTAGATGTCTATATACCGGCTGGGCCTTGGCTTTGTGCAAGAAACTGATAGCGAATTCCATGATCTAAATTGACCCTATGTATAAGAATCTTCGAACGGGGCCGATACGACTCGGAGTACTTATGTACCTTGGGTGCAGCCCTGTGCAGCCTTGCAGGGCATTTTGCAAGACAAAAATTTG
Source organism: Paramarasmius palmivorus (assembly GCA_037176845.1). Lineage (NCBI taxonomy): Eukaryota > Fungi > Basidiomycota > Agaricomycetes > Agaricales > Marasmiaceae > Paramarasmius > Paramarasmius palmivorus. The sequence goes on along the minus strand of JAYKXP010000080.1, from coordinate 40,870 downwards.
ACATCATCGAATGGAGTATCCCACGCGAGTTCCACGCTGGTTTCACGTTCCACCTTAACCATCGGCGCCGCTGACCACTGGCTTCTTTTTCATTTTACACCCGAAATCATCGCAAAATACTCTAGAAGGGTTGATCTAGGTTGATCAGCTGGGTTGAGTTTAAAGGTAGCCAGGATCACAGTGAGCACTTCCAGAGCGTCATCATGATTCTCCAAAAAGTCTAATGGAAATCAGAATATAGTGCATGACTGCGTTTCTTCGTGAAGATGGCTCAGAGCGCGTTACATCTTGAATTTTGGATCTGTATTCTTCTATTGAAAGCCACGAGCACCTCGTTGGGGTAACAGGGTACTCAAGACCAATCAGTCCGTGGTAGGCATTCAACATCTTGGCGACTCCAGCACAACCTTCAACTGATTATTACTTAGGTGTCCTCAGGCTCAATAGACGGTATTTATAGGCCATGACATTGGAAAATGGAATTAATGGAACGTGGCCGATGAAGTCAATGGAACTCGGTTGATCAGGACTACAAGGGCAACATCGCGCCGACGTGGCATGCACTATGCGAAATGGAAGGGTACGTACTTCACAACTGTCCCGGAATCTCTCGGAAAGCCAACTCTCCAAAGGAGAAGTAGAAATTACCAGCCCGTAGTAGATGGGGATCTACTTATTGAACAATAAAAATAACCTCTCAGTTCAATGGACCGCTGGACTCCACATGGGCTTTCAACTGCTTTCAATTCTTATCACACGAAAATTGCCACGTCTAATAAGGACCAAGTTATTGTAAGCAGTGTCAGGTAATCCCATCAACATCTGATGATCTCTGTCGTTTTCGTAGCCCGAACCGGCTCGCCTTCCCTCAGCTCGTTGCTTCTCAACCAGCCATATCCTCGATCGAAGCTTCTACAGGCTATGTTCCCGCCACGATGACCTCGTGCATGATGGAATCCATTGGATAAATACTCGTTTGGCATGTATTGGCTGTCGTCCAAATGATGCAATACCCCGCGCTCGTCGTTGGGCTCATAGTGCTAGCAGTGTATGTGACCGTCAGGAGCAGACACCGTCGATACGGTACTCCTCTGCCTCCAGGTATGTTCACTATTCTCTGAGGGCAGTCCAATACTCATCGACAGACGATAGGTCCAAAGCCTCTCTGGTTGATAGGAAACGTACATCAATTGCCTCAAGTGAACCAGTATATGACTTTCGGTAAATGGTCTAAACAGTATGGTGAGTCTCGCGTCATCACCTTTCAATTTACTCGCTCATTGGATCTGCTAGGACCCCTGGTTTACTTTCACGTCTTTGGGAGAGAGTTCCTCGTCATCAATTCATTCAAGGCCGCTCTGGATCTTTACGAGCATCGATCGGCTATATACTGCACGAAGCCACGTATGGTGCGTGGACACGACTCTCATACCTTTCGAGATCTGACTTCGATCACAGGTTATGGCAGGGGAGCTGACAGATAAAGAACAAAACCATATCGTATTCTCAAAATACACCCCTCGTTTGAGGGAATGGCGCAAGATTGTACACACATGGATGGGCAAACTCACGTCAACAGATTACATGAATCTACAGCAATTAGGTGCGGCTCGCCTCATGGAAGCCTTATTGGACGAACCCGACGCGTTCTCAAACCATTTCAGAACGTATGCAAGCTTTGCAATCCTTAGTTTATCATACTCACATTCCTCATGACAAGATACACCGGAGGCACCCTCCTCAACCTCACGTATGGGACTTCATATGCTTCTCATAATGACCCACGGCTTGCCCTCGCGGATTACTCTGCTCGTTTGACATCGGAAGCGATTCGGCCAGGTCGATGGTTATGTGATTCGTTTCCAATTCGTGCGTCTTACAAGTAACCGTTCGAGCTACTCTCACCGGCGTTTAGTGGCAAAGATCCCGGCATGGTTCCCGGGCGCTTATTTTAAGCGCTGGGCAGCTCATGCAAAGGAGATGTCAGCGCGAATCATACGCGAACCGTTCGAGGAGGTTAAAGCTGCTATGGTAGGCAATCTCATCAATTCTTCGAGTAAAGCTGATTGTATCCTGTTTAGATAGATGGCTCAGCACAACCCTCGTGGGTTGCCAGCTCATTGTTGGATGAACAAGCCCGTATGAAAGAAGGAGTAGAAGCCCGTGATATTATGATCTCTGCGGGAAGCCTTTACAGCGCAGGCACAGATACAGTCAGTTCCGTTTGCACATTCAAAAGACAGAAAGTAACGTGCACCCAGAGTGTTGCAGTGCTCAGAACTTTGCTTTTGATGATGATCAGACATCCCGAATATCAAACGAAGGCTCAGGAGGAACTTGACCGAGTTATAGGCGATCGTCTTCCCATTCTTTCTGACAGAGATAGCTTGCCGTTCTTGGATTGCATAATAAAGGAATGTCTTCGGATATGTGCTCCAGTTCCACTTATGCCCCACAGCTTGGATAAGGATGATGTGCGTCTTGAGTGCGATTCGTTAGCTATACCATTGACGATGTTTCCCAGGTATACGAAGGGTACTTAATACCGAAGAATACTATGGTCATAGTCAATAATTGGTGCGTGTTCGGCATTGCTGGGACAATTGAGGCCGTAATGACATTGACGCAGGCAAATCCTTCATGACCCATCCATCTATCCCGACCCGGAAGCATTCATTCCGGAGCGACACGATCCTTCTCAACCAACCGGAGTCGCGATGGACCCAGAAGAGATATGCTTCGGGCTTGGGAGACGGTGAGTCTTTACCATGCCACAACTCCTCAGCGCTCAGTCTAAGTTGATGTCACAAAAGGTCCTGCATCGGTTCAAACTATGCCAGGTCGTGGTTATTCCTTGTCATATCCCAGATACTGGCCGTCTTTGAGATCAAAGCAAACAAGGATGAAGGTATACCCCCAGCAAAATTCGATGCCGGGCATATTAGGTATTGTGACTATTCCTGTGTTCCAGTTTCATTTTGACCTTGTCCACTATAGGTATCCCTCAAACTTCTCGTGTGTGCTGAAACCAAGAAACAGGGCAAGAATAGATGAAGTTCGAACTATGGTCGCCATGTCAAAAGAGAACTAGGAATTCTATACCGCTTGACGTGAACACTCAATTGACATAATTTGACATGAGCTTCTGTACTGTGGTTGTGAATCAGAGACATTTCACCGACCGTTTGGAGTACAATGGACGTCGTGCAAGGCGCTATAGATCTTACCGACATGTCATTCTTGTCAGCTCGTCGCTCTCACACACTTCCCACAAGGTCATGAGTGGTCCGTGATACATTGGAGAAGCACTTCCGGCGTATGGGTGGAACCAGGGTATTTACGACCAAATGGCATGTAGACAGCTCATACATCACCACTTCATGATCTACGATGCAAGTACATGTGCGACTGTGCGTGTTGACAGGTAAGTCCGGCGCATTAGAATTACAGGTATCCTTCGATACTGAGGTGAAACCTCATCATACAATGATTGCAACCTGTGGAGAATTTCCATGCGCAGATATCACCCTACTTATCTGGGTCGGCCTTTTGCAGCACCGAAGGTAGGAATGACAGAGTCGGAGGAGTCGGAGGATTTCTAAGTCTGATTTTTTTTGCCTACGGCATAAGGCCTAAGGCCTAAGGAATCACCAATTCGCCTCTACCCCCGAAACCGAATACCTCCTAAGTATATGCGCCAGTTCATTCCGTGAAGCTCTGCGCTATAAGGCCGTCAACGTGAATGGGCCCGCGCGGCCAAGGCGGACCTTCGTAATAGTCGTGGTGCACATTCTACCCGCTCCTCTTCAAGCCTAAAGCTGGAAAGAGTCGTTCGAAATGCTACAAATTCAGTCCATTTGTCAATGTGGTATCTAATCGATTGGTTCTGTTCCGCGTGGCTCAAGGTCTACACTTGTAATAAACGTCCATCCTATGAAGTATCGAATAACAATACGATGTATGTACATAAATATGGGGCCGATGGGAATGATCAGGCACGCTCAAAATGGGTCGTTGGCATACGTTTTTGGTCAATGTCGGACATGATGAAGGTCTCCGTTTGGACTTTTATGCCATCGTGGTCGTCATCGGGTATCCGGTCCAGGACGACCACAGATCCTTTCCTGTTCGGAGCCAGGGCTGGATTGGGATAGGGATTGTCACCAGCAGCATTCGACGGCGAATACTTGGCAGCATTTTGCGGCTCGTTCCTTGACATAAATTTGAAACTAGCCGCCGATTGACCACCATAAGTGACTGTTTCTGTAGATTGCCCAATTCTGCGGAGTCGCGAACGAGCATTCAGCGTGGCTAGGAAGCTGTTGACGTATACTATCGGGAAGCGATATTAGACATTGTTCAATAGTCACTGCTTCGAGATACTTACGATGTGCTGTGATGAAGTCCATGACCATAGCCCAAATGGATCTTGGTCGCACAAGGAGCTGTGGGGATCTTCAGAGGCAAGTTCTCTCTTTAATTGGTGTTGCACTCTTACCACAATTGTCTGCATGATGACAACAAGACTGCCAACCTTGTCAGAACTAGAACCCGAAGAGGACATAAAAGACTCACGTTGTCAGCAAGAATCGGTTCATCGCATAAATCATCAGAGTTCTGAACATTCGGACGGACCTAAGATTGCAAGGTGAGTAACACGTAGGCGAGCGATCGCTGAAAATTTACCCTTTAAATTCGGTGGACTGCTGTGCGCCGTGTAGTACGACACATAGGATGACCGCCGTAAGAGCGTCAACGACTACCCGGATGACATACATTGGTACCAATCCAGGATACTGCAGTACGGTATAATCAACACAACAAAGTGCGGGTGACAGAATGCACTCACCACAATGGCGTGGAGCCCGGGAAGCTCCCAAATTTTGTACCTGCTTTCGTAGTCAGATCAAGAACCGAGGAAAAAGAGGGGAACATACATTCGCACGACAACGTCTAAGAAAATCGAGTTCAGCGCGAGTCACGCAAGGAACTAATTTGAACTCACATAGTCCAAATGCCAACTGAGCTGTGATGAGAGTTGCCTATTATTTCCTTAGCTTCTATTTCGTGGCCATAGTCCAATACACCCACATATACAACCATGAGAGCCGTTCTATAGGCCTTCCTTGTCACTATAGCAACGTTAGCAACACGTAGATATCAGGCATGCTTGAAGACTTACTGCAATACACCATATGTATGAAATACCTTGTTGACGAAACGATGAGTCTCCGTTGGCAATGGTGAATCGAAAGACTCACATTTGGATCAGGAAACAAATGATGGTCTGCATGAATGAAACGACGTGTTAATCCTTGAGGTCCCGACATTGGAAAGGACGACTTACGCCAATAACACTCGCAGCCTATGCACCTTTTCGTTTGAGCGGATGCACGAAATCAAGCAACTGAAGCGAACGCACATAGACAGACCTGGTAGTAGTTTGTTTGAGTACAAGGTCAGACTGAAAAGATTTCAACTAACCATTCTCCCTGCAGTAGCGTTTCAGGTCGACTGTAGCTCAAGATCTGTGTGATTGTCGGTGTTAGAAACGAGGAAGGACTGAGTGACACGCACACTATAGTGATAGACGGTGTGACATGCTACAATAGAGACGTATAAGCAAAAATCAGGAAGTGATCGGGGAAAGGACTCACTCATCCACTGGTGAACAGAGTCGATAATCCTAAATGACTGATCCAGCAAACAAACTTCCAAAGATGGCGCAGGACATACCCCAATGCAATGACCTGTTACAAAGAATCATCGTGAGCGGATACTCATACTGCGCACTCGCTGCGACTCACCGTCAACTTGAGCCACCGACTGTCCTTAGGGTAATTCAAGAAGTAGATGTAAATCTGGAAGCAACTCGGTCATTGTTCTGTGGACTGGATTACGGGTATAGAATACCTGAAGGAGGGAAATGCCATATAAAGGAAGGGAAAACATGCAACAAATGAGTGACCCTCCTAAAAAACCGTCAAAGCTGTCTTCGTTTTGACGCCACTGGACATACCATAGGTCTCAGAGAACTGTGCTTGATCTACAGGAGTGGGCCTATCTGGGAGTGACATTTCCTGGACCTGTTGCAGGGTCTGGAAGGAAGATAAGCAAAAGGTGGGCCGAGACGAGCGTAGCTCGTGTCATCGCTTTATACCCTTCAGATACGAGATCAAGCAATTACCGTCGGGGTTAGGCCGCTATGGGACATCCTGGAACATCCCACACTAACAGATAGTCATCGCAGCAATTTGATGAGAGAAGGGGATCATGGATCAAGTCATCTCGGGCGTCTGGACCCAGAGAACTGGCTCGACATCACTATATAGAATCAAAACAAAAGCTGTCTATCAAAGGTAAACATTGTCAGGGTCCTTTGCCGCATGGAAGAGCGGACGATCCAATAGATTCAATCCTCATCAAGATTTCGGTATATGATGTCGGTCGTTTCGTCTCTGGGAGTGATTACACAGTCGAACGGCTCAGGGCGGCTGTCCGATTCAGGATGAGCGTATTCGGCGTGAAAACTGGTTACACCCACCTGATGGTTCCTTCTGTGAACTTTCCTGAGGGTAAAATCGGGTTTCCATTCCGTACAGGAGGGTTGATATGGAAGAACGCCAAGATGGAAGAAAATAAGATCCACATTGACGCGTCGGCGAGATGCACACCTAGATTTGTATCAGTAAATCATGTGTACAATGTTACCCACCACAACCCACCAGGACAGGCTCTGGAGACAGGAGACAAAGAGATCAGCGACAAGAGTCTGATGGGAGACACCTGACATGCAGTACCTGCGACCGTATCCAAACAGTATATCCCGCGGGTCAAGCTCTTTATTGCGTCCGTTAGAGCTCAAGAATCGCTCCGGCGAGAACTTCTCAGGATCAGCGTAGAGTCGACTATCGCGATAGAATAACCTAGAGTGGTGATTAGCTCCCCAAGTCAAGCATTTCATAGGGCTACCCACCAGTTATTGGTAAGTATCATAGAGTTCTTTGGAATATGATAGCCTTGATGGATATCGTCCGTCACCGCGACATGGGGCAAACCTACAAGCGGTAAATAAAGGGATCGCTCTATACATGGTAGAACCAGTACCGAGAGGTCCTATCGAGTACTTTCGGAAGACTTCGAGGAATAGAGCTTCGGTGTAAGGTAGGCGAGCCCGGTCAGCCGCGGTGGGCATCACTGAGCGTCCCAATACTCTGTCTAGCTCGTCTTGCGCTTTGCGTTGCTCGTCTTGATGAAGCGTCATCGCTAAAAAGAACGTTTCTGTTACCGCGGCTGTCTTAATGAAATCCATAAGCGAGAGCCGAAAGACGTAAATATGGAAGCACTACCGTCTCTGCTCCCCCTGTTATCTCCACTTTAGCAAATTAAGAAGGAAACATACCGTATTGAACGACTCACCGCTATAGATTCCCGCAGCAGCCCACTTTATACTCTGCTCATTTTCATCCTCCGACTTTTTAGTGTCAAGTAAGTCGGACACAAAACACGAGGTTGCGGTACCCCGCGACTGTGTATGTCAATAATCACCACGAAACCCTTGACAGGGAAAATAGACAAATACCATTTGTTCTTTGACCATATCGTACGGACGATTGAGCATGGCTTGTAGTGTGGCGTGATAGTGTGTTGCTTTCTTCTTCCAGGCTGTCCCCGGAACCCACTCGGGGACGAACTTGACTGGTGTCAGGCGATTAGATTCGTTGCATTCATGCAGAAGAGACATGGCGCACGGAATGGGAAAAGATCGACAGCGAATGCATTGGGGGTGGTTGTTTCAGAGAATTGCTCCATCGCTTCGTCTACTAGTTTGACCAAAGCATCATCCTTGTCTCCGGCCTTGTAGCCATACGTGATTTTCAGTACTATCGCTGCAGCGAAACTATGAGGATAGAATAAGACGTGACCATGCCTCCCAGAAACAATAGGCGCCTTACCGTCTGCCATGTTCTCGCCATTCATTAGGATTCTCTTTAATATCCCTCAGGAATTCGCGTGTAGCCCCGCGAAGAATCTCTCCATAAGACGTATCCACTCTTGATCGAGTACCGAGAAATTGAGCCATGAGTCGACGATAATCCGACCAGGTTTTTCCGAATTGGATAAGAGCTGGTCCTTGGTCCCAACCGACAAGTTCGCCGCCCATGACGAGTGTTGGACGATTGCTATACTGTCGGCCCTTTTTGTCGAGCATATCAAACGCGTAGTTTACATCGTTGAGTATCACAATGGATTGGCCAAGTACTTGGAGATGAACAATGGGCCCTGATTCAAATAGCTAAGCAGAATGCCTCCAGGTAGATTGTCAAGTGCTCACCGTATTCCTTTGCCCACTGTGCAAAGGTTACCCATGGCTGAGATTGAGGGAAGTCAAGGGCATTGCCCAAGATGGGAAGCCCTTTCGGGCCGGGCGGCAACGGAGCAGGATTCGGCTTTGTCCGGTTGTAGAGGACTTGAACCAGCACCATCACGAAACCACAGCCTGCGAGAGCATAGAGTATTCCTGGAACTTCGAACATCGCTCAAAGCAACGGAAAAAGATAGAAGGTATGAAATCACCTATCAAAGCTTCCATTGTTCTTCAATCAACTAAAATAAGCGCAAGCGTTCATCTGATGATTGATACATAGTACCATTTCAGAATGACAGAGAAAAGCTTTGCGAACATCTGATGCCAGCTCAGCCATCCATATGCTCTGTCCTGGGACTATTAGTCTTGTCCATGATCTCCAGCAAACGTATCACTGATTGCCAATAATGCAAATCAGGTCTACTGACTCGGAGAGAGGGATTTGGACACAACGTGCGCAAGGGTCTATGAAGAGCATCGACCAGTAATGCCCTCGTCTATCGCTTTCGTTTGGGGTACTGGCTCAACAATGGTTTGTATCAGACAGATCCTGCCAAGTATGTAGTAGTCCCCGCCGTATGTATTCCAGCCATTTTGTTTTTCCCGCTTTCGCTAATTTCTCTATCATTTTTTGTTGATGAAAGCTTCGCAGGACACATCACAATCGAAGCTGATCGCATTTGATTGTCCCGGGCTCAATTCAGTTTTTTTGATAGAACCATGGTCTACTGGCGCAGACCTCCCCGGAGTTTCGAGGACCCCGTGAAAGTGGGTCATTATGTACAGACCGCGTACAACTTTGGCTCACGCGTTGCGGACGAACTCCTCATAATGGAATCACAACGATCTGCGCAACATGCGGAACCAGTTTCTCAGCCCGGTCAATCACCAGTGCGTGGGACTGATGCAACCTCCTTGAAGCGGCGATCTAGTATAATATCCTTTACGATTTCTTGACCCCCTTGCCACAACGCCGAGTCCTCGCAGATGGCAGACAAGGATTCCGTCTCGACAGCATCAAAAGAAATCTCGTCAGGGCCCGCTCAGCTGTCTAAGGCACCTCCCGACGGCGGGCCAAAGGCTTGGCTGACAACGTTTGGAGGGTGAGTACGACTTGTATTTTCATACTAGAATCCTGATCAATCTCCCCAGTTTCCTGGTCGCACTGGTCACCTTCGGATACACCAACGCATTCGGGGTCTATCAAGATGTGTACACTCGCCAGGGAGCTGCGTCTGCGTCAGCCATTAGTTGGATCGGTTCCACACAACTCTTCTTCCTGCTCGCGATGGGTCTTCCGGGAGGCAAGCTGCTCGATATGGGACGCTTCCGCTCAACCATGCTGATAGGATCACTTGTCTATGTCTTTGGGTAAGGTACAATGACACATCGCAGTGAATGGCATTTGACTCTGTGTCTTTAGATTGTTCATGCTTTCCATTGCCCACCCTGATTCGTACTATCAGGTCTATCTTTCCCAGGGTCTATGTGTGGGACTAAGTTCAGGAATCTTATACGTTCCGGCTGTCGCGGTGCAAGGTCACCATTGGCAAAGGCATAGAGCTCTCGCGATGGGGATAGTTGTCACAGGTGAGTGTCTGTTTTACATCCTATGAGGAACGGAATCTTAGAAGCCCCACTAGGAAGTTCTATCGGCGGAGTCATCTTTCCAATCATGCTGAACCAACTCTTTGAACACGGTGTGGATTTCGGCTGGGCTGTTCGTGCTACGGCTTTTGTAGTCCTTGCATCCCTCATAATCGCGAATCTGGTTATGACGGATCGACGAGCTGTCCATGATCAGAGCGCAGCCAAGCCCGACCTGAAGAAGATTTTGGGAGACGCACCGTACTTGCTCACTATCGTTGGGTAAGACTACCTCACGTGTTACGTTTCTTAGGCACGACACAGATACTGATATGTTGACTTGGAAGCGTCTTCTTCGTAGATCTGGGCGTAACGTTCCCATGTAAGCCTGGTGTCGCTCCCGCTCCCGCTTTTCGTGCCTTACACTATATTGAGATAGATTTCTACCTACAGCTTTTCGCGATCACCCGTGGGGTGGACCCAAATATTGCATTCTACTCGGTAAGAGGTGCTGGTTTTCATAGTGTTTTCCTCGTCCTGAGTATTGATCTTCTAGCTTGCAATGATGAACGCCGCTTCAATGCCTGGTCGAATAATCCCAAACATCGTTGCTGATCGCAGTGGTCCCTATAACGTACTCGTAACGTGCACTATCATATGTGGTGGCATCATTTTTGCCATGTTCGGCATACGAGATGTCGCGGGAATGGTCGTTTTCGCGATCCTGTATGGATTCTTCTCCGGAGCCTGTGGGTGTGCCTTTTGATACCGACTGCACGTGAAAAGCTAAGCTACAATCTCGTCAGTCCTCGGGCTCTTTGCACCATGCGTGGCAAGTCTTTCCGATAGCCCCAGTGAAATAGGGTAAATGTTTCTTCGATGTGTCTCCTCTTTTGCTCATACTCCTCTAGAGTACGGTTGGGAATTGCCTATTTTCTCACTGGCTTTGGAGCCTTGGTAGGACCGCCCATTGATGGCGCGTTGGTCGGACATGGAAGGGATCTAGTATGGACTGGGGCAGTCATTTTCAGTGCAGTAAGTCCTGACTTTACTCATGTACCAGTTCTATCCTCATTCAGACCAGGTCACCATGGTGGGAGGCTGTTTATTCCTTATTATGGCAAGACAAATCCTAGTGAAACGCAAAGGCACTCAGCATGTATAGAAATTCACCGCTCGCGTGTTGGGAGCCAGTTCTGTAACTCTACGAGATTGTTGCCCCTTCAATTAGATGCCAACATTACGCACACTGTATACTACCATGATATTGATTAGCAAAGCTTGATGACTTCTGTCCAATAGCCTTTGTAGTTCGCTGCACAAGGCCCCTGGTAAAACATTGATAGCAAGGAGGGTTAGATTTAAGGATAAAGATAAAATTACAGTACACAATAGGGAATGATAACACGTCCTAAAACTATATTTACAGAAAGATCATCTTGAAAATCCACACTTGTGGTGTTTAAGCCTCTACCTCGGACCAATCACTCCCAACATCCTCTTCCTTCTTTGTCGATTGTTTAACCTTTTTCAATTCCTCTGTGGTCGCTGACAAAAGGAATGCATCCATATCCTCAGCATCTTCGGAGGAGGTCGATGTAGTTGCCACACTAACATCATTGGGCTGAATGGTGGCTACGGAACTAGAAATCGAGGAGACAGGCGGATACGAGGCTGCGGAAGGAGGATAGGATGGTGATTCGGGTACTGACAATGGGGGGATAGACTCCGAGTCCTTGGGGGTTGACAGGTCACGAGGCGCGTCCCCTGCTTCGGTGTTTGATTTGGCGCGCTGGGTCACTGCGGAGGCCGCGTCGGTCTGAGTATCCGGGGAGGTCTGGTGTTCAACCGATGTCTCCTCGTTCTGAACGAATATGTTGCCGGCCTGCGATAGATTGGCTGTTGAGCCTGATACCTGGTCTGCAGTTTCAACATGTGCTGAAACATGTTCAATGGTCGAAGTCGCTGCCTGTGGATCGACTTGAGTTAGTTCGATGTTATTGGAATCTGTTTGTCCTTCTATAGCAGGCTGCTGGGTAGCTTCGACCGAGGCAGATTGGGCTTGTGCATTCTCTTTTACCTCCTTCTCCTCCTTCGCAACCCGACTCTTCCACCTGCCTTCAACCTCCCTTTCCAATTCCTCTATCGCACCTTCGACCTTCTCGACAACTTCTTTCCTCCTCTGCCTCACCTCAGCACTCCCAAAGCTCTCTACACCATCCAGCTGCGCTAGTAGACCCGACAGGCTCTGCTCGTAGTATCGCAGAGGATGGTTTCGTGAAGTGTACGCCAACTTTGAGCTGAGCGTATCAGAGACAGGTGAAGACGGGCGCGAAGAGGGAGGTGTAAAGTCGAGTTGAGATGGGAAAGTGAAATCCTGCTGCAGTGCAGCGAACGCAGCCTCAATAGTGTTGACGGTGTCCATGGCGTTGACTACATCTTGCGAAGTAGCTTCACCTTCAGCCTTGGCCTGAGGTTCTTCGGCTTTCTCCTTGCCCTTCGAGGTGAAACTGGTGGCCGAGGAGGAAGCGGGTGACGGTGCTGGTGCTGAAGTGGTAGCCGAAGCTTGCTCATAATTCCCTGCATCAGCAAGCGAAGCCAAAATGGCTTGCATAGTGTCCCTGATCTCGGTGTCAAAATCATTATACAGCCGTGCTTCAAGTTCATCCTTGAGCGAAGAGGGCTCAGGTCGTTTCGGAGTGGGAGCAGCCTGCGAGAATATCAGTAAATGAAAGTGACAGCCAATCAAAGGAAGACGTACAACATTGTTGCATGCGTGCGCTTGCTGCATCTGAACTGGTTTAGTTGTCGAAGTGCTAGAGCTTGATCTAGATCCCGAAGGTCCAGCCTTTGAAGATGAAGCTTGAGGGGTGGAAGACGGCTCCTGTTGAGCAGCTCCCATAAATTGCGAGCCAAGACCGAAGAGGAGCTTGACGACATCCTCTGGATTGAAATTGGCCAAATCATCGGTGGCCTTGGGTTTGGGAGTGGCCTTTGGAACAGTCGCAAGCTTACTGACACTAGGTACAGGTGCAGTAGCGGACTTCTGTTCCGTGCCGTGCGATGGTTTACCAGTAACTCCAAAGATGAGATTGAGGAAATCTTCAGGAGAGGCGACATCCGATATAGCCGTCTTGGTGGCCTTGGTGGATTTGGAATGCCCGATGGCAGCATCCTACGTGAATGGATAGGTCAGAATTGCATGAGTGATCGTGTTGACAGCCCAAACTTACTGAGCGAGTCAACGGTCTTTCAAATTGACCCAGAAGATCTTCCAAGGTGATGTACACCGGATGAGAGGTTTGGCTCGAATAAGGTCTCTGTGGAAATGGATGAGCGGCTTGCACAAAGTTGATAGGATTGCAACATACCTTGCATGTTGGAGCAACACTCGCCTGCACGCTCTGAGCACGTCGCAGTTCCAGGAGTCTCTTCTCTTCCTGTTCTCGTCGACGTCTGACCAGCTCGAGTCGATTTTCTTCTTCCTTCCTCTTCTGAGCAATTATCTCGGCCTCCTTCCTAAGTATCACCTCTCGCTCTCGCTCTAGCTTCTTCTGCCGAGCAGCGCGAAGCTCATCTTCTTCCATCTCGCGTCGAAGTCGAGTGAGACGGTCCTCAGAGGCATATCCAGGTACATGGGGGTTATAGGAGTGACGACGGTGAAGAGAAAAGTCGTCATCGTCGTAAACGTTCAAGTGGGAAGTGTGTCGGCTTCTGCTAGCCTGAATCTCCTCCAGCCTCCTCCTCAATGCCAGCTCCTCTGCCAGTTGTTCTTCCTCTCTCCTAGCTTCTTCCTCAGCGAGAAGCTCGGCCTCAGCTGCCTTGGCTTCAGCTAGAGCTGCGAGATACCTGTCCCTAGGGTTGATTCGACTTGAGTGTCCGTAGAGCTGACTGCTGTGGTATGGATAACGAAGAGTAGGGAACATTGTAGAGGTGATTGTTGACTGTAAAGATATAGATATTCTGATGAGATTGGGGACGTTTTCATGGCTGCTTTATAGGAATATTTGTAGCTGAGTCAGGCGTAGACATTGTACGCGCGTATAGGGGACGCGCGTCCATAGTTTCAGAGGACAATTGCTGGAATTTTCTAGCAAGTTCGTGGCGGAACAAGAACAAGTTTGACAAGCTTTGACTCAGCCCGCTCGCTTGCTCAGCACACACGTAAGCGCGTCGCGGTAACTGTAGCATAGCCACAGACGCGTCCCATTCGCGTGACGCTGACTCGGACTTGCTTCTAGGCTTCCAGCCATGCTTCGCAAAGCGTTCGCGTTAGGACATGTACAGGCAAGCTTCGCGCAGTTACCCTAATCGCGAATGCAACCGCCCCTACACCCGGTCTCGTTCGGTTCAGAGAAAACTTTCACGGAGTCTTTCGGCCAGCTCCATCAGTGCTTTCTCATTCATATCATCACCAAGAATGTTCAATACTGTCCTGCATAATTATCATACACATACATTCATGCTGCCAGCTTGTAGCACCCAATCTACCTCGTCGTCAAAGCCTCGGCCTTGGGCAAGATCCCTTTGATAATATACTGTTGATAATTTCAGCTGTTTTTGTTGGTGCAACGACCGGGAACTGAAGATGTATTCGTTGATTATTACCAAAGATCTGAGGAATGAGCAACGCACATAGTGTCCTAGGTCCTTAATCGTTGTCACCGATGCAAACTTGCCGCTTTCCTTGACATTCTTGTCGCTCATGGTCATCATGCCAGGCGGCCTGAGCAATTGAGATTAGCGTCCATATACATACGAGCAGAAGGAGGTACCATATGTCCTGTATCGTTGCAAAGACCAGGTGTGTAGGCATATCTTCAAGGATCGTCGGTAGGAATGCGTGGGAATCCAGCTGCGACCCATCGTCAAAGAAAGCCGCTTGCTCTTGCTCTAGCGTCGTCTTGGTAGTGATATTTCCAGGTTTTTCCATGTCCGGAACGAAATACGTGTCCTGCTTACATGAGCATCTGCAACTTCAAAGTCATATAGTGCGTACCTCTACTATTTTCATGACATCAGGATGGAAGCTCTTCCATGGAGGACGAGACTTAAACCATTTCATCGCTTCTTCTCGAGATGACCACGTTGTAACACGGCGGGCATTCGATTTCTTCACAGCGCGATAGAGTACTTCGAAGAAAGGCCAAGCATCCCTTCCTACCATTGGTGTGTCAAGTAAGATGAGTTCCTTGAACGGGTTTTTATGGCGATCTTTCAGGCAATACTGAATCGCAATGATCCTGGATAGATTATTATTTGTCCCGCTGCTTGACTGATTCATGGAGACTCACATAGATCCTCCAGCTCCGGAATGCCCAACTCCTATCAGGTTCTTGCGCTCGGAAGGAGATAGAATGTCCGATTGTACGAACGTAGCAATTGCTTTCGCGTACTGCAAACTGAGAACTGGATGTGGTGTAAATTGACATTCGCATACAAATGTAGCCGACTCACACTTGACAGAGTAGTGTTCTTTCAAAATCTCAGCATTCACAAGCCCTGCGTCTCCGTGGTTTGGGCGCTCAATGACCCATACAGATTGGAGTTTGACTCGGCTGCTTTGACATGAACTTGAAGGTTTGAATAGTTCCTTTATTACCGGAATCCATGTATCCTGCGCTAAAGAAAAGTGAGCTACATGTGGATCTGAGGGCGTGAAGAGACACACTGAGCGAAATCCCGCTAGCAAGAACCAACGTGTACCCGTCTTCAGAGCTGCTTCCGGGTGATGTGTAACGAGTAGCAATGCATTTGAGAGGTCTATCAAGACAGTAAGTGTACTCGACTTTCTTTGCTGTCAGAGGGTGCAGGATGTCGGAAGAAACCATGATTTGGGGGGACCATGGCTAGAATGGGGCGAGTTACATATAGCACTCAGCGAGACGCCCGGTTCGCCAGTTGCCGGCTCGGGCGAAAGTGAACTATAATGAACCCTTATCTAGGGTTACCCTGCTTCCATTATTTCCATCATCTGCGGATAACTTGCTGCATATGTGCATTGTACATCATCCGCTGGCAGCTTCTTTCTGATCTTCACTATGAAAATAACTCAACTTTCATGTGATCTTTGACTTACGGCGATGTGTATGTGAGAAGATGCATCTGTCTTGATCTCAAGAAACACGTTCCCAGCTCTCATCATGCCAGCCGTCTTACCGCCCGCAATTATAGTCGTCACCGGAGCTTCAGGCTTTGTTGGTGCTTGGATATGCAAAGCGTTTCTTGAAGCTGGGTACACCGTCCGGGGCACGGTGCGGTCGAAGGCCAAAGGAGATTATCTACAGCAATTGTTCAAGTCTCATGGTACGAAGTTCATTCCGGTGATCGTGGAGGACATCTCAAAGGTACTTCGCATTACAATACTCTCTGGTTCGACGATGACAGATCTTCTGCAGCTGGATGCCTTCGACAAAGTCGTCGACCATGAGGTACACGCAGTTATACACGTTGTTAGTTCTCCACATACGGTTAGCGCCTTTGACATACAATACTATATAGGCAGGGGTCATTCATGATTCTCCTAGCGAAACCTCTGGTACGTCCCAGGTGCTTTCCCTGTAACTGAGTCACTAATATTCCTTTATAAAGAGGTGTTTGGCCCAAATACGGATAGTGTTACAGGTTTGACCAACAGCATACTGAAGAATGGGTACGCTGCCCTCATCCCGACGAGCTTCACATCGGTCTAACGATTCCGCGCAGAAAGAACGTCAAACGACTGATCTACATGTCCTCCGCACAAGCACTACTAGGCGGAAAGCCATTAAGTCACATATATACTGAAGTATGTCGCCGCAACTTCTCGGACCTGCCCCGACTCATTAAACACCATGCAGGATGACTGGAATGATGAGGCTGTTGCCACAGTTCAAGAAGACGGGCATGAAGCGGACCCCCTTGCAATGTACGCTGCCAGCAAAGTACACGCTGAACGCGCCTTAATAGCTTTCGCAAATGAGCATGAGGACATATCTTGGGACATTACGCGGATACTGCCTGCCTTTGTAAGTCATATACACTATACGGAATACCTGCCGAGTTGACACAGGTTCACAGATTTATGGGGTCGGTTCATAAATTTCATACTTCCTAATGTTTCGCGCTGAATATGAAGCCTTATTTAGCCTGTTATACACCAGGTTAGTAGTATTGATTCATTAATTCAGCATGTCGCAACTGACTTATCTATCCTTAAAGTGCAAGTCCTTTGAAGACCTTAATACCACCACGAAAATCTTTGTTCAATATCTGACAACACCACAAGATGACGATGTCCTCAGAAATTATTGCTCAGAATTCACGGATGTTCGTGATGTTGCAGATGCATTCGTTGCAGCCTTACAGATTGAAGAGGCCGGCGGAGAACGTTTTATCATCGACGCTGGTGCTTTTACTTACCAGAATTTATGTGAGTTGCCACCTTCTAGTTGACGTTCCATGATCACTGAGGAGACTTGCTAGACGATGCATTTCATTCCTTAGCTCCAAATGAGAAGGCAGTTCCATTCGGTGATCCAGCAAAAGGGAAATTCAAGTTCCGAGGTCCATTCTGCAACAGTTCCAAAGCACAACGACTTCTCAAGCTTAAGAGCTTCAGGGGATTGGCCGAGTGTGCATATGATACATTTCAGAGCCTCAAAGAGAGAAAACTATTACCACAGGAAGCGAATATACAATCACGACTTTGACAGTTGAATACGTAACGAACCCAGCGCCCAACTATAACTGTCTATAGGATACAAGTCCACTCTGTGTTTTCAGTATTTGCCAATGACACTTCCTTCCTTCTACCTCAAAGTGTACATCCTGCAACCGAGGACAAACAGAACCAAGCCTGAGTAGGTATGCCTCAACCTCAGACTCAGTCGGGCAGTATTGTTGTGAGCCGATCAACCATCCGTCACCGAGCCTCAACTCGATGAGACTGAAAAAACCAACAAAAATGTCGGAGAGATTAGATGGGCCCCATTTAGCCGTTCGTTGTGACAACTTGAGCATACCACAATTCCATCGTTCAAGTGATGCACCACAAATTTGAGATAAAGAGCGGGTGAGGGAGCGTATGACTGCAACATTCGGACACGTTGAAAATTCAAGGTTGAGCTCTTTCAACCCGCTGAACCCATGCGCTTGGTGAAGGGAATTCAACATCCGAGAGATTTCCTGGAATTGCCCAAACGTAAAGGTATACGTCTTGAGCTCTGAGAGAGACTCCACGCGAGCATTAGCCAACGCTGTTATGCATGCTGGACTACCCTTGAAAAAGCGTAGATAAGGGAAGGATTTGGGAGTGAGGAGAGCGGAAGTGCTTATGTCGAAACGTAGTCCCGGCTCCCCCGTACTTTCCCCGCATAATGCAAGATATTCCAATCTCCCAGCATGGGCAACTATGAAGTCGTTCAGGTCATTCTGTGCTCCGAATGCCCAGTTTCCAAGCGTCAGTCGCCTGAGTTGTGGAAACCGGTAATTCCTGAAGAAATGGATTTGGAGGTAGGTGTATGCGAGGGGAAAAGGTAAGGAAAGTGTGTGGATTGTATTGCGCGAATACCGGAGGACATCCCATAGCATTTCAAGGCGATACATGCCTATTGGATGTTTAGATAGGATAGCAATAAGAGAACAGGAAAGGACACACCAAGATCACTGCCATGATTTCCAAACTTGTATCCTTCGTCCCATTCAACCTCCTCTAGATCAACAAAATCACCAAGGGCTCGAAGACCATGCTCCAGGTCAGCGTCGAATGCCCCTCCACCCCATGGCATCGACACTTCCAACTTCTTCACCGTCCTCATTGATTTGGTAGTTCGCTCGACCTCGGAGCCCTTCAATCTGTAAAGCACTGGGCCTTTGAGCTTCAGAGACTCGAGCCTCTTCATGTTTCTCATTGCTACCAGATTCGCTACCACAGATCCAGGGCGACGATCGTTATAGGTTTCCAACGAGAAGGTCAAGACATTTTGCGCCAGGTCAGTATCGCGGGCCAACAAGTCCAGCGCAAACTGTGTCTGTGCAACAGTTGCCTCTCGGAAAGCCCCTGGAGCAAGAGATACGTGTCGATATAATAGAGGCCGTGTAATGCTGAGAAGTCGCGCGCAGGTCAGGCATAAACTAGCCTGGTCCCGTTTCAACAGATACTGAACTATTCGCAGCCACAACTCTACGGGTAGGTGTAAGGGTAGGTTTGGTGGTGAAATATCTGGCATGAGCAAGTCAAAAGAGAGAGGGAACGAGTAGATGGTGATATTGGTTCAAGCCCTGGTCCGAATTGGAGCTCAAGCTCACAATCCCGGATCGACGCGTTTCGGCCCGCTTTGACCCGTGAATTGACTTCTCGATGTTGCCCAGATGCTACCAAAAATACAAGCGGATAAGCCCAACAAAAATACAATAGATACTCCTTCTATACAAATCCATTCCTATCACTTTAGCTCAAAGATTCGGACATATTTCACTTCCCAGTCTGGTGTTGCTATCAGCACCGTATCTCCCTACAGGTGAGATGGAACAACTTACAAGCTTCGGTGAAAGCACTGCCATGATTTCGTACATACTCTTCACATGTCGAGACACCGGTTCTGGCAGCACAAGATTGTTCTTGACCGGGAATACCAGCGTCATTCCATACGCCACCAGCCCAGTCACCACTAAGTGGAATCAGTACTGAAATTCCGAACAACCAGGAAGCAGACACTCACCAAAAGGTAGTATCGAAGATAGCAGCTTGATTGGAGAAGTATCTGTCTGGATTGCAAGAGCTGGCCGCCCAGTTGGCAACAGGCGTGCCCCAAGACGATGGGATGGGCGCTCCAGCTTCAACGTCTGCTGGAATAGACCCTCGAGGCCAGAACCATATCTTGATTCCATCGGAGCTTAGTTCGCTTGCATATGCACCACCTCCATTTCTATTGAAAGGGGCGCCGAAGGAAACGCTTGAAGTATCTCTGCATGCAATAAACACGAGTTAGGTGCGAAAGCCGGAAACGGCCGCAATAACACTGACCTAACACCACAACCTTGATTAGCCGTTTGGTGAGCAGCGCAATTTGTTGGGCCGACCAGGTTACCAGAGATTCCGAGTGCTGAAGTAGATGAGGAGGAAAGAGTACAGCCAACGTCGGTGTGGATGGTGACTTGATTGTTGGTGTAATCGGAAACGCTTGTGGTAGAGGTCAGGATGCAATTTGGACTCTTTTCTGGAATTTTTTCACGTATCTTCAACGACGTCAATCTCTCCTCCCAAAGGCCAGTTAGGTCCGTTTGTCCAAAAAGCGCTGCAGAAGAATGAGAAGAGGAGGGGAGAAGGTTGTGCGTGCATACTCACGGCCACGTTCCACACCCCGTGGGCATGTGTACTGCATCCATGATCCATAGACCCTTATTCAGCTCTAATTTAGTCTGTATCCGTATACTCTTCCGCATATCGACTTGTTGAGTTGTTTCGGCACGCATGATGGTGTTCCCAGCATCGTTGAGTTCGATCAAGTTTTGGGCACGCTTGAATAAACGTAAGACTTGGCAAGCACATTAATTAGGCAGACTCACCCCATCCTGTTCACTAATATAATCGACCGTTCCGTGTGCTGCAGAAAAAAAAGTATTGTTAGACTTTTCAGAAAAAGTCCATGGGAATTTCCGACATACTTGGATCGGCATCGGTCCAAAAGTCCCAGCCTTCAAAGAAAGAACTTCCAGACTATCACCGCGTAAATCAGCATTCACAGATCGAAGGAAGGAACTAGATGAAAACTCACATGCTCCTCGATCAAGCGATACGGAGAATTGAATGTCTGCGTTGGCTGCGCAGCTGAAGTCGACGTTCTCGTCCCCCCTCCACCACTACCTCCGCGTGTTGTCGATGTACCATTCCCACCATTCCCACCGCTACCGCTATCACCATCACCACCATCCCCAGAGCCCCCGTCGCTACTACTCGAACCAGTCCTACTCCCACCGGACTTGCAATAAACCACTCGGTTATTTCCCAATACATCCTGCTGTCTCCTGGACAGTGCAAATCCCGTATGAGACGAAGATGGAGCGTTCGGTAGCACAGCACCGAACGCTACTCTCAAATCGTCCGCAAGGTTCTTCGTGTGTCGCGCAGCGACTCTATGTGCTCTTGAAATAAAGTTGTCGTGTGTTCCATCCAATCTAGCGGTCGTTGCATCGATTAGGCATAATAGTATACAAAGAGGAAGCGTTGAACGCATGGTGAAAGAGGATCAATGAGGGATTAGGTGTCCGGGTATTGTTGGAGTGTCCCGTATTTATATGGTGGTGAAAGGCAGAAGAAAAAAACGTTGGCCAAGAGCTAGAGTTGAACCAAATTGAAAGAGCTGTTGAAGAGCAAGCAAGCCAAGCAGACTTTTGACCTCGTTGTCAAGTGTAGATGAAGTGCACGGAGGTGGCGTCTCAAGTGCCGTAGATGTCGGGTCGTCGAGTTTGTCGTGAGTGACGGGGAAGAAAAGAGAGAGAAAAAAAGACGGAAAAAAGTCGAGAAGAAGGGGACAAGAAAGCTCCGAGGCTTAAAAAACAGCAGAACAAAGAAATTCCATTGTGCTGCCAGTTTCCTTTTGTGCTCAAAGCAGCGTGGTACTTTCTCCATCGGCAAACTTGCCCGACAATCCCATTTAGTTGATACAGGTACCGAGTAACACGAGATATTCTCGAGGGCTTGGAAGCTTGGATTCTTGCAAGAGAAAATGCAGCCAAAGCGTGCGGTCGGTGTTGCGGTCGTCGTCGTCGGGCTGTTCTGCGGTTGTGGCAAAGACGCAACCTTCCGAAATGAAATTTATATCAAACTTGGAAATTCACAATCCGTACCGCGAGGCAACTGGCATATAACATTGATTCAACGGCATACGAGGTGTAACGTTACATTGAGTGAATAATGATGAATCGTATATACGTGGTGACATGCTGGCCTGGAAATACCAGTATCAAAAAGCCAGAGTCGACATCTAGGTATCGGGTCAGCACTCGAGAGGAAAGATGACAAACAGAAATAATTACGGCGTGTAAAATGGTTATATACTTTGCAGTAGGTGGTGGGGGTCTGGGAGATATGTAAGCGCAGAGGTAGTAAAAAAAAAAGAGTGTCACAGTCCATGAGATCAAAATATACAATGAAAACGAATCAAGGGAATAAGATGAGAGACCCAAGTGAACAGCGACAACAAAACAACAATACTACACGACAGCCGAAGCAGAACACAGAACAATTATCAAAGCACGACGCTACGTGCTCTCATCACTGCCTGTGGCTACCTGGGGCAAAAGCTTCCCTCACACTCCGTCGGAGCTCCTCATCCCTCATGTCCCTCTCATGTCTTGAGCTGCTGATACTGCTTCCAGGCTGACCATACTGACTATGGCTGGGGGTAACGCTAGCGGGGACAATGTCCGCGGCGTCCCCATCAACAAACTCCAAGATCCGTCTTGCCAAGAGTTGGATTTCACCTTGACCGTCGTTGGTTTCGGTATCATCGTAGGATTGTGAAGGATGAGAGCCAACGGAGGACGAAGGTGAAGAGGCCTGGGACGATGCGAGGTTGCGGATATTCGGTACAAGAAGTGATGAAGAGCGAATCGATGAGATAAGTTGTGGGTCTAGCACAACAAAGTTAATTAACAGCACTTCTTGTAATTAATTGTAGTTTCTTACCGCCTGATTCGAGTAATTGAACGATGGTCCATACTGCAATGTGTTGGAACGTTGCGTCAGGTGAGGATAAGAATCGGTAGAGATATCTATGCATTCCGCCGTCAGGTTTCTCCCAGACGTCATTGAATGCAGAGTAGTCATCTGTTGCTGAACGTCCATCTATGACATGGTTAATATTGGTCTCCTTGACGTTGCACGGAAACACTTACCCTTAGATGATAGGTTTCCAAGGGCAGCGGCACTATTGCCCTGCACCTCGGAGCTGGGTGAGTTTGTTAGAGGGATCAACACCTCGCAGATGCCCATCTCCAGCAACTGGCCCTTCAAGTCGTCGCTCAGCGCCAAAACAGCCACACAAGCTGTCATCTCGCTCTGTACATTCATGGGAACCTCCAACACCAAGTCCTTGATACTCTCCACCGCGCCGGCCTTGACAATAGCCGTCTTGTTCTTCTCGCTACTAGCAGCAAGATTTCGAAGTGTCGAGATGGCGTGACACTGAACTTCTTCGTTATCTTTGAAGCTTAACAAATTGATAAGGGGCTGCAAGAAGCCCGACTCGATAATAGGCGACTCGTTCTGCGGATGAATCGAAACGTTGCGGACGCAGGCGGCGGAAGAAAGGATAAGGGGGAGGTAAGCGGATTGAAGGAGACGAAGGAGCGATGAAAGGCCATCGGCTCGGACAATCTCAAGCTGGTACTTCTCTGCAATGCCGAACATCAGTGATATGAACGTGCCTGAGAAGCGGAACAAAGCATACCATCACTCGCTAGATTTCTCAGGGCCAAAGCAGCCTGGCATTGGACCTTCAAACTTGGGCTCTCCATCAAAGCGACGAGACTTGTAACAAGCTTGGGCTCGCTTTGAGCAAGTTTCTTGCGGTTGACACCGTCAACGGCGATGTTGCTGAGCGCAGTTGTGCAATAGTATTGCACATCAGTGTCCGGGGAGTTAAGGAGGCTGACAAGGACGGGAATGGCACCAGCATTGACAAGCTGCTGACGATTCTCATCTGATAGACGGGGGTAAGTACGCAGTACGATAATGGGGTTAGACGCTCGTACCGGAGTGTGTCATGTTCAACAATGCGCCTGTAGCATTTCTTTGAACACGCATGTCCTTTGAGCGAGCAAGCCGAGTGAGAGGGACAAGAGCGCCAGACTTTGCAATCTTGGTCTTGTTGTCATCTGTTCGGGTTCTTCTCAGGACAGTCTAATAACACCAAAGTAGGCGGACGTACCATGTGTCGCTAAATTCGTTACACATCCGACGGCATTACACTGAACTTCCACATTGGGACTGAGCATTTGTCGAATGAGAGGCTCCAGGCCGCCCAGTTTGACAATGAGCAATTTGTTGTCCGCTGAAACATATTGCGTTGAGACTGCAACGAATTTTTCAAATGATATTGAAGCAACGTACTGTTGACCGCAAGATTCCCCAAGGCTGCAGAAGCCGCCCTCTGTACCTCTGCATCGTGACTGCTCAATAAAAACAAGATAGGGTCCAACGTATCCCTGCCCACTGGGCGAACCTCCTTCTCCGTGATTTCTGCGAAAGCCAAGGCCGCACTACGCTGAAGGTCGACATTGTCTGAGAACGATAGTGTTGTCAAAGCGCTGAGAGGTGAGCCGGTGAAGAAGTTTGTAGTTGTTCGGTCTGTTGTCGCACAAAAAGGCCGTATTTGAGTTGATGCGACGAAATGTAAACCGAGGATACGCACTCTCCAAATACTGCAAAAGATCCGCAACCGCTTCACGTTCATTCTCTAGCAATAAGGGCTCATATGCCTGGGACCTCCGGGAGCCAACTGTCAAACAAAACCAGTGCAAAAAATTCATGAAAATTCGGCAAGTTTGGAAAAGAAAATACAACGCACAACACGAGTCGCAGCAGCTTGTAACGTTACCCATGTTAACGGTAAGAAAATGAGAGAGAAAATGCGCTCTGTGTGGGAATGGTGACGGAGGGGGGCCCAGTTGAGGAGGAGGGGGAGGTGGTTGCTGCAAAATTAAACAGTCCAAAACGGGGGGAGTAGCGCGGGAATTGCCGTAAACCCCACGTGGTGCATTGGCCGCTTCGCCTCTTCCTGACCTCACTGACTCGGTTCTGTACGCGCTCATTGACATAGCCTCCTCAACGCGTAAATCTCCCTTGTCGTTATACAGCATCGCATAGTCGATCGCAGTAATGCGCAGCAAGAATACAACTATCTCTTTCCTCGTACTTCCATACTTAAGATGAAGGTTCACGGTGAGAAAGTCCCACAATTCCTCTTGAAAGCTCAGAAACTGGACACTTACATGATCACGGAGTTAGAGGCGCAAGAAATCGCCTACGTACCAGCACGGTCTTCCGAAGAGAAGAACGCGACGGTAATTTTCATTCATGTGAGTCATTTAGACTTTAGACCTGTTTCATCGTCACTGACAGAAATGGGCAGGGGTTGGGACATTCCAATCTCACTTGGAAGGAAGTCGTCACGGAGGCATTGGCTCCTCGTCTGCCCAATGTGGAATGGATTCTTCCACAAGCGTAGGTGCAGCTTTGGTCGCTCTACCCCATGTTCCTGACTCTTTAATAGCCCACATCGTCCTGTCAGCCTAAACCAAGGCACGCTTCGTCCAAGTTGGTTCGACATCACGAATTTGCCACCTCACCAGGATGAATGGGACGAGAACACGATACTGGAATCCATCACGCGAATAGAAAACATTATCCTTCGAGAAGTTCATTCTGGTGTGGAAAGCAGCAGAATCATCCTCGTTGGGTTCAGCCAGGGTGCAGCTCTTAGCCTAATGACTGCACTTTCAACGTTACAGGAACTTGGGGGTGTTGCAAGCCTTTCTGGGTGGTAGGTTTCGCCGTTCCTTCACGTATTATTCTCTCGACATCGGGGCTAATCAAATCCGGTGCAGGGTTCCTTCCATGGCACGGTCGTCCGGGGTAGGTATACGCAACCTACAACACCATTCCATGATTGTTGATACCTTTTCTAGATGCTGATTCACGTTGGCGGTACCATGCCCGTCCTATGGTGCCACGGCACGTCAGACACCGAAATCCCTTGGTCCATGGGAGCCGAAGCTGTAGAGTACCTCAAATCGGGTGCTCGCCGGCTAACGAACGTCGAATTCAAAACTTATGATGGACTAGAGCACAGGATTTGTGACGAGGAACTTGCAGATCTGGCTGCGTGGCTAGAAAGAATCCTCAAGTGACTTGGTGGAGTGCCACAATTTTTTGATGTATTGCAGTGCTTTTTCAACTGGGTTCAATAGCTGTTAATGAATAATGTTAGGTTCTGCGGATCTTCGGGACGTGTATCCCACATTGACAGGATCTGAGTTTATCTCACAAGATCTTCTTGTTCCAAGCTGTACGAGATAAACAGCTCGCTTTCGCCCGTTATGTCCAGTCCGCCTTGATTTCGGTTTCAATCTCGACATCACGCAGAACGATGCGCTCAACAGACGACCTTGTGGCTCTACTTGTTAAGTTATTTAGTGGTGGTGTTAACTCGTATAGGTGCAATAAATAAGCGTTCGTATCAAGACATCACGCCAGGAATGGATGTAAGCCCAATGCTATTTTATACCTGCTGAGTTCCCTTGCGTTTTACTAATATCTGCCTCGCTACAAGTAGGAGGAAACCGCCGCCGAGCATGGTTACCTGCTTTGAATGAGAACGACGTTCAGCTAAATGTTGACTCCAAACTTACCGCGCTAAAGATGATGGCCCCAGGCCATTCTAATTCGAGTAATTCATGTCCAACAAGAGCGCCATCGATAGGTGGTCCGACCAATGTTCCGAAACCGGTCAAGAAATATGCGATTCCAAGCCGTACACTGATAGTACCTGGGTGTCAGTCGTGTAAAAAAAAAGGCAATGTCAGGAACACTGACCCGATTTCACTTGGAGCATCTGAGAGACTTGCGACAGCGGGTGCAAAGAGACCAAGGACTATAGAAAAGTCAGGTTTATAGCTAGGCAGCACTGAAGCACACCTACATGCTCCAGAGAAGAATCCGTAGAAAACTGCAAAGACTACCATCCCAGCAATGTTTTTAATTCCAAACATGGCAAAGATGATGGCGCCGCATATGACTGTACATGTCACGAGTACGTTATAAGGCCCAACACGATCAGCGATAATGTTAGGGATGATTCGACCAGGCAGCGAAGCAGCATTGATGATAGCGAGCTAGAACAGTTATCAGACCGATGGTTCGATGATCATATCATGCCATTGGAACGCACTGCGTAAAATGCAATGTTTCGGTCGACACCTTTGGTGACTGAGAAAAGCTGTAGGTAGAAATCTGGCCAAATAATGATGTTAGAAAAGTGACGGAGGAATCGAAGTAAGACTGACAAGGGAATGTGATGCCTAGATCCACGAAGAAAACGCTGTAAGTTTCGATCAATGGCCATGAACGCTCATGAACTGTAATGCCTTACCCGACAACAGTCAGCAAGTAAGGTGCATTGCCTAGAATCTTCTTGATGTCAGGTTTGGCTGCTCTCGACCCAACAGCTCTTCGGTCCGTCATTACAAGGTTCGCCACAATAAGTGCTGCAAGGACTACAAAGGCTGTATAACGAACCGCCCAGCCAAATTCCACACCATGTGCAAGAAGTTGGTTGAGCATGATCGGGAAGATGACACCGCCGATAGAGCTCCCTTGTACAACTGATTAATCTCCGCATCGGGAAAGCTACGCACAGATGCTCACCCATCACAACTATTCCCATTGCAAGGGCCCTGTGCCTGTGCCAATGGTGCCCTTGTACTGCAACGGCTGGAACGTACAGGATTCCCGAGCTCAGTCCCACACAGAGACCTTGCGAAAGATAAATCTGGTAGTATGAACTGGGATGTGCGATTGAGAGCATAAACAGCCTAGTAAATTGAAGTTAGGTACACAATCACATGCCTAATCAAGCAAGTGGTCCAAACCCGAAGACGTAAACGACAGAGCCTACTAAAATTGTCCAGCGAAAATGTCCCATATCGAGCAGCTTGCCACCTGGAAGACCCATCGCAAGGAGGAAAAAAAGTTGTGTGGAACCTATCCAACTAATGGCAGATGGAGACGCGGCCCCTTGGCGAGTGTACACATCTTGATAGACCCCGAATGCGTTCGTATAACCGAATGTCACCAATGCAACGAGAAAACTAGATATTTTGTTCAGAATGGTCGAGCCCGGTGATACTTGGAGGAAGAAAGCACTCACCCTCCAAACGTTGTCAGCCAAGCCTTCGCTCCCCCGTCCGGCGGTATATCGGGTGTCTGAGTTTGAGGAGACAGTTCATGCTCACTCGTGCCATTCGAATCCTTGTCTTCCATATTGATTGTGATTCGAGTTTTGAGGACAAGGAACCTGGACTGCCAGCGACACTACGAAGAGAGTGGAGGAAAAGAAGACGGGCAGAAAGAGCCTATCAATCCCACACACACTGTATCAGGCGGTGCTTCGGCGTGTTTACAGGCTCAACTCCTGAGATCGCGAACCGTGATGCAGTTCGCCCCAAGTTCGCCTGTGCATGTGGAAGATTCCATTACGACCGATTACCAAATCCCGGTCGACAGAAAGATTGGCGCTGTCGCCATTTCATCTACGTAATTTCGGAGCAGATGCTGGAGCTTTGCCGGGCAATCAGAAAGTAGCGGGAGAAAAAGTGGCAGACTTGTAACAGTGACCGGTGACCGGTGACCACCGAAAGCATTTCTTTTTTGAACGGGGATCACAGGTACTCACAATACTGAGCGTCATAAGGTCTGCAGTTCAAGCTTGTTGATCAGCTTCTTCCGAGGCCAGAGTGAACAGAGAAAAGACCAATTTCCGAGATGAGATACGAGCTCAGCTCACCGCGGGTGAGCGCATGGGAAGAAGAATATCTGTGACAACTGTGACACGTCACTCTTGTCAAATCCCTTGGAAATTCCCACCATTATGATCATCGCCCTCCTTTCAACAACTTAACCATTTGCATATTTGTTCATGCATTCATGGTTGATGGTAGTCGGCAACCTCGCAAACAGTCTTCACGTCAAGAGCGAATAAGTATCATTTGATCCATGGTACCATCGGTGAGTACTTGAGTGCTTGAATTCCCAATGCACAGGACCTCCGAAAATGAGCGTCTGTATAAACGCCTATGTATGACTTTCGAAGCCGTTCACAGCGAAATCATTCAGAGTCACTGCGATTATGGATGCTGTTTTCGCTTCCGGTGACCTTGGAGCACAAAAGACAGACTGAGGCGACTCTTTCTCCCACTACTTTCTCATACTGTCATGTACTTTCTTGTCGATGATCCCCTCACTGTGACTATTGTCTGCGCTTTGGTAAGTAAATCCATCGTCGAGAATGTTGTATAATCAATCAGGTTCTAGGTTGTCCATGTTGTCTTCAATAGAATCGAACCACGCGGCATGATATCCCTCTTGTTACTCCTTGTCATGGTTCCGACCTGTTTGGGGCTATTCTTGGGATCAAGATCTACTTCGACTGAGATTGGCTATCTCCGTGTCTGCTTAATTTTCTGGGCAACGCTAATATTGTCCACAATGGCGTACCGTGTATCATCCTTCCATCCCTTATTCAAGTACCCGGGCCCCATACTTTTCAGAGTCTCTCGACTCCCAGCATTATGGATTCTTCTGCAAGGAAAACAACATCAATACTATCAAGCGTTGCATATCAAGTATGGTCGATATGTCCGAACTGGTACGACCCAGCTTGCATCTCAACTCGACAGCAAGATTCATCTTCCAGTTTCAGGGCCCAACCACTTGCACATTTCGGACGCGGGGTCTTTGCCAATTATCCAGGGATCACCTCGATTCCTGAAATCGGCTCGTGAGCCCTTTCCATTTTGACCCTCAGTTAATGTGTTGATATCACAGATAGGTTATGATGCCATTAAGAGACCGGAGGGTATATCCAGTATACTTGGACTACGAAGTCTGAAAGAACACTCTCAGCGGAGGCGCTTGTGGGATCGCGGTCTCAACAAGGCAGCTTTAAAAGACTATGACATGCCACTAGCTGCTCGCACTACGGAACTCGTGGACAACCTGGTTCGGAAGTGTGATACTGAAGTCGTTGATTTTGCACAGTGGTTGTCATATTTCTCGTGAGTCCTTTTCTGGCTTTCTTCATTCCCCGCTGATCCTGTCTCACAACTTACATTCAGATTTGATTTTATGGGCGACTTAGCGTGAGTACGTCGTTCAACGATTCCTGACCTTCCATTGAAGCCCACGTTAGATACGGAGGTGTTTACAACGTCATGAGAATAGGGAAGGATGATACCGGTATTATCGCATTGTCAAAATGTGTGGTCGCGTGCGTACTTGAGTTCTCTCGGAGAGTCCGTATCTTACTGACAAGTTCGTAGATTGCATGAGGCCGCGGGCACTATACCATGGATACGCGCCTTTTTCAATTATTTGCCTCTCGGATCGTCCAATCTCAAGTCACACATGAATTTCGCAAAACAAACCATCCTGAACAGAATTGAACGAGGACCTTCCA
Organism: Paramarasmius palmivorus; assembly: GCA_037176845.1. Taxonomy (NCBI): domain Eukaryota; kingdom Fungi; phylum Basidiomycota; class Agaricomycetes; order Agaricales; family Marasmiaceae; genus Paramarasmius; species Paramarasmius palmivorus. Next base: position 10,696 of record JAYKXP010000080.1, on the reverse strand, counting down.
GCACGCGGGACCTATTTTCTTACCTAGTATGTTCTTAGTCTTCATGGACCTCCGTCTCGCTGAGCTTTAATAAATCCACAGCTTGGAGAATATGAAGACGATCCACGGCTTGATACGCCAACATTAATCGCGGAAGCAGTCTTCGCAATCATAGCTGGTATTTGAGTCCAAGACATGATTCTCAGACTGACAATGCTGACCCATAGGGTGTGGCAGGCTCGGATACTACCGCTGCCGCTCTCTCCAACGTCTTTTTCTTCCTCGTGTCATCAACCAAAGTTTTCCACCGTCTCCGGACCGAGTTGGACGAGTTGAATTGTCATACGGACGCCACGGCAGCTGAACTCGCGAACCTTCCTTACCTGAATGCTGTCATGTATGAGCATATTGTCTAGGTTTCACGTCAGTTTCTCAACATAATCTACTCCTAGCAACGAAAGCTTGAGACTTCAACCCTTGGCACCTAACGGCCTCCAGCGGGTCTTAACGAACGAAAATGGGGCCGGGGAGATGGTGAATGGCTAGTGGGTCCTTCTCTACATTCAGTCTTTAACTTCTCACCGAGATCCCAGCTATATTCCTCCGATGACAAACGTTCAAGTTTCCCATTATTGCAGTGAGTATTCCTATCGGCGTCGCTACGGGTTCTTACGGGTACTGTATTTAGTTCACCACGATCCTGAATATTGGTCGCCATACCCTGATCGTTTCTGGCCCGAGCGCTGGTTGGCAAATGCTACCGAGTTCATGACTGAGCCTGAAAGACAACACTACCGTATGGGCCAAGAGATAGCGTTCTTTCCTTTTAGTCACGGTACGCGTTCCCGACCCTTTTCACGTTTCCTGTTATTTACGTCTGCGTAGGCCCAACCGCTTGTGCGGGTAAGGCTTTGGCACTGGTGGAAATGAGAACAGTCATCGCTGCCATCGTTGCGAATTTCGATATAGCCTTCGAACCAGGATGGGACACGCGAGAATGGGAGCGCGATCTCAAGGATTTCTTCATACTCCGTGTGGGCCGGCTTCCTGTGATTTTCACCGCTCGTAAATGATCTTCCAGATCTGATATCTATATCCATGAATGTCGAAATTTGATTCTTGCTGGAACTCAATGATATGATTAGTACGACATGAGAAGTACGATGACTCGCTCTAGCACCGATGGGAGATGACTTTAGTGTAAAATGCTTCAGCTCCGGCCGTGAACTGCAACCTTACATGATCCATCGCCCTGTAATATGAGCTGACCCAGTTGAGCATGAAAGTCCCGAGCTCCAAACGTTGAACACTGGCTTGAGCTAAGCCGCCCGATCGGCCGAGTAGCCCGTCGGGCCTCGGGTAGTCACTGTCCGTCACCGCCGGCGCAATCCTCAGACTTCTTTTTGACGTTCATGATACTATAGTATAGCTAGTGGCTTCAAAACGCGCGCAAAGACTTGGTGGGTTGATTTCAACCGATCTTTCCTCATTGTCCTGACATATTTAGGTTTTGTCACGCACTAGCTCGAGCCTTCATCGAACGGTCAAAACTGCAAAATATAGTCATCTATCAGTGGTCAGCGTGTTGGTCAAATCCAGGACTTAATTGTATCCTACCCCGGCGTAAACACCGCGAAATATAGCAGTCGGAAGGCAGAATTGAAGTGAAGGTGGGTGGTCGACTTTCCCTAGACCTCATTAGTATTCTAACCACCCTTAGTGTGGAAGGTGCCATTATGCTGGTATTGTGAACACGAAGCTAGGACAGAAGTGGTTTTCTAATAGTGGAGGTGATAACGAAGCGAAGGATCATTTTTCAGTAACAGCCGCTTCCATTTCGTGCGTCGTGCGTCCCTTGTGCTAGTCGCATGTGCTGACTCCACTTACCAGCAGTTCGTCCGAATAGATGCTAGGAACATCCCGGAAGAAGATAGTAACACGTTCTTCAATCGTCTACACCATATATCGAAGTGCCCTGTGATGTACACAACCATCCTTTTAGCACATCATCGTCAACTTCAAGAACATCATGCTGCATGTACATTTGGAACATGGTACAAGAGCACTGACAAGCAGGCTATGGGATGGGTCTGCTGTAGGAACTCTACATGTGCTCCGCTTTGGTTCATAGCTTGCAAAAGTCATTCATATAGTCTCCGTAAGAAAAGGCGACGGAACCTCGTCGAGAGCCACGGTGCAAAGCCCAGGATGAGTTCATCACTCTACTAGTGCTCTCGAAATCCTTTTCATCATAATTGATCAACTTGCCCGCTGGTCTTACATCTGGTTCTGGACGGTGAATGCTACATTTACTAAATGGTGTATACTCAACTCATGGCTTTTGCCTCTTAGTACTTACCCAGGTCTGGCTCTCGCTACTTCAGTGGACGTATTAATGAGGGATGTTATATCCTCAGACAATTCAGGCTTGTACGATACACAGTACGTAGACTCCAAGAATTTGTACCGTGAATTCCGTTGGACACTTCAATCATCCAGAATTAATGGCATAATTATACCTCATTCAAGTCGATTCCTCAGTTTCGCGAATACTGAAACCTGTTCAGGTGAGCGAAGCAATATATCAACTCTCCAGACACATGTGTCACTGACTGTGAGAAATCAAGGTTACTATCTCGCAGATGCCTTCTCCTGTCCTTATGTAGTATCAAACCTTGTGTCCAGAATGGGAAACCCACAGAAGTGTATCAGGTACGCCTATGCCTTTGCTATCATGCCCTAGTAACACCAGAAATAACCTCCGAGCCGTTTGAGCGTCCCCCACCGCCAGAGACGGAGGTACCGAACTCAGTGGATAACTAAAATTTTGAAGGGCCCTTCGGGATCTTCCATGAGAGAATGACGCGAGAAATGAATGCGCTCGCTTTCCCCAGTCGGTAGTGCAGTCAAGCCGAATTCCCCAGTGGCAATAACTTCCACTTATCAATCAAACATCCTAACATTATTACGCAAACCGCCGTAACACTGCCAACACAATCAGATTCAATGCAATTGATCTCCGGCTCACATTGCTTCTCTGATCAGAAGATATATAAAGAGTGGTGGTAAGTAGTCGTGTAGCTGCACGCTTCCATTCGTCCCCGCCGCCCATTGACGCTTAGAAGATGTCCGGCCTCCCAGATAGGCCTACACCCTTTACACAAGAGCAATTCTCTGAGACGTATGGTCAGTGTCTTCGTCTGGATCCCAGCCCAAAGAGAACTTTGACCTTTTTTCAGGCGGTTCCCTCATTTGCTGCATGTTCTCGCTCCCTTTATATGGCATCTCCCTACTTCAGGTTCGCAGTCACTACCAAATCCGGCTTTCTCGGGTAGACTAACACCAAGTTCAGATCTACATCTATTTCTTGAACTACCCTCGAGACAGCAAGTGGATCAAACTCATGGTGCGTGTATGCCAAGTCATTACAGCTCTGGCGCTAATGGCAATCCCCAGGTTATTGTGTTGGGGTACGGGATTCTCTTCATATCTCCGCACTTTTCCAACTTAGAATGGCCGTTTCAGAATCACCGAGTCTGTACATGAATGGATGAGTGCGGCACAATTACGAACTTGCCATAACTATCCGCTGACAAACCCCATTCTAGCATGTCATACGGTGTATCACTATAGTGTGCGTATGATATACCCGGTTAATGCTACTCGACATGGAAATGACGATTTGTCAGATCCTGAGTTACAGTCGACCGGAGTCTCTAATACAGGGAGAGTGGTTAGTGTTCCTTGACCTTTCGTTAGCGAGGTACAGTGCTCATTGATAATTAGGTCTGTCTATGTATGTTCATTTACCGGGAATTTCGGGTCTTGTACCAATGGCTTATCTGCTCATGCTAGGCGGCGAGCGTCATCGGGGTGAGTGGTCATATGCGCCTTTTACGGAGGATTGCTCAGACCTTTGTGGTGTAGACTATCATTTGCTTTATGATCGAACTGTGAGTTCAGTCAAGCCGATTGCTCAACTTTACTGACCAGAGACCTTTCAGGTACTTCGTGTACATGATATATTGTAGTAAGTGATTCGTTTATAGTCGTCCATTAGAGCAGACAGAAACAACCTCAAAAACAGTGACTAGAAAGCCCTGGAGAACGGCGCTTATGGTATCGTATGTGCGTATATCACCTAGCAGAGATTGATAACGTGGAGACTGATTATACGATAGGCGGTTCTTATATTAGGGCAGCTGGGTATGTCTTCACTTTCCTTGTGAACAATGAAGCTCAAGTAAATTCTACGTAACTTGTAGGATTTGGGTTGTGTAAGCCTTGTTTTCGGATTTGTATGTTTGTTACCACTAACTCCTGCTATGCTTAGATGTCGTCGTCGAGATGTATGTCTTTATACACGACATCCCTGGTGGTAGCCGTTCTAATTTGCGTGATCATAAAGGTACAGGATCTGGGAAATCCCCAAGCTGCATGTCATTGTGGTAAGAAGGTTACATCCCTGAAGGAGTTTCGGATACTGAAGACGGTCCTTAGTATCCTGGGCTGGTGCCGATGTATGTGATACGTGTCTTCGTCGACGGCCTGACGGCAGGTGTCCTATGTACCGTGCTTCACGGTGCACAGACTGCCACTGACTTCAAGGGGTGAGTGCGTAACGATTCTTCGTCTAGTCTTATACTAATTCTCTGCTTTCAGGTCCGTGAGACTCTTCAGGACTTTAATGATATATGCAATGAATAGATTCCTGTTGACGACGTGAGTGGCACTCGCCATATCCATGGATTTTTAGGACTGAAAACAGGAAAGCCTCGTCGTCATCATGCAAACAATCGTGGTAAGTACCGTATCGCTCCTGAGACAACTCTCGCTGAAGTGAGCACAGCTCCTCGTACGACCCACGTCCATCTGGGCTATGGTCATGGATTTCATCACGGCGCACTGTGAGTCCTCGTTACTAACACGACTAGTTTAATACTAAAGCGTAATATGCAGTGTACGTCAATAGCCTGCTGGCTACTCTCAACGCCCGAGAACATTTACGCAAACTTGGACGTACCACCGACACCGTGACTTATGGCAGCCACCAAGCTACTAGTTTTAAGTTCACATCTGGTCCTGGAGGTGATATCGAAGGCCAAGCAGCGGCCAGATCGCAGGGTACCGAAAGTACGCTCACTTATGCGACATCGGACCCTCAAATCAAACTGCCGGCCTCTAAAGGGAGACTCGACGAAACTCTCGACGGAGAAGACCATGGCGTCAAGGTGCGAACAGAGACCTTTGTCATGTCCGACCTCGATCCAAAACGAATGTCGGGAAGTGCTTGACAATCGTAAAAATTCCACGACAAGGTCTCATTTGATGATGTACGGCTACGATGGTTTGTGTAATAGTGCATGTATTATGGACATTGGGTTTTCAACATCTATCCAGTTAAGGTCTAAATGAACCTTCGAGACAGGTAGATGTCCTTCCCGCTGGTGGCGACGTTAACATTGCCTCTTTCAATTAGCACAGCCGGGCAACTCCCACTCCACAATGAGATCCCTTTGAGTTTTCCGACCACGCGGGACCTGCCAGCACGTTTTCCAGCGGTTCAGAGCACACTTTTGGATCACCTTCGGTGACCGTCTCACACGCATTTGACGTTAAAACACGAATGATCCTGACTCGTCGCTAGAACCAGCTATGTTCGCCTGCACACCTGAACATCAGTGATCGTCGAACTCTCAGCAGGTTTACAATACATTTGGATTCTACTTTAGTTCATTCATACTCCAATGCACTCAGATGAGCAGGGTATGGTGACAATCTGACGTCGCCAGCAACCTTTCCATGCAGACAGGGATCCCGAAAGGCTGGTCAGAACGAGATGTAGAAGCCCTTCATTCCGTTGTAAGTACAACGAACAAATGATGAACGAATCGCTCGTCTTGGGTCGTAGAACAGCTGGTCTTCTTGTAAGGCAAAAGTCGTAAGACCTACCCGTCTAGGCACAAAGTTATAGTGGATGACATTGTCATTTGACCACAGAACTTTATAGATTGCCCTTAGTTCGTATATGTATCATAAAAGCGGCAGAGTCTTACTTGTCAAGCAAGGCTCGTGATTCATTTGTGTTATCCAACAACGATCCCCCTTTCGAAGGCCCTGTGTAGATAGACCACCATCAGATTGATGAGGTAGAATTCAATACCATCGCAATCTATCAACGAGGCAGGTCCTGAAGCTTGAACTGTTAAATACGACAGGGTGTCAGCTTGGTACCAAAGGAGTTAAATGTGTACCTAGATACAGGGTCGACAGACCCGTCCCGATGAAAGTTGTGGTACATCCCGCTGTTTGACACATACTGCCAACATCCCGCCGTCTTGAGCATTGCATCATCAGGAGGGACCTCGAGACCTGGAGGCCTTCGACGCCGTGAAGGTTTGTGCCAAGGACGGGTACACAACTATTATGATTGTGCGTTGAGGTCAATTTTCCGTTTCGTCGTGAGATGATTAACAAAACCTTCTTTTGAGTGTTCCAGATACAGCTTGAACAGCGTGATGAGCTGGCTTGACAGCAAGAACCAAGAGTGAGGTTTGCGACGGAGATCTTCCTGGTAATGTGTTATCAGTGACAGCAACAAGTAACTTGAATTCTGGATATAGATACCTCGAGTTAATTGATCCATAAAACATGTGGTCGCGGGAACGTCAGTAGCCCGAAGGGACATTTGCCCTGGGGATCCACCAATTTGTATTGAACCAGCTTCTTGTCGTTTCCCAAGTGGATATTTTAGCACATGCAGTGGTAACTGGATGAGTTTGGAGATCAATGTATGGTAAAAAGGCTTTGACTCGGATTCCACTCACAAGTTGTTCCCACAATGTCCGAAAACACTGGTCCCAACCGAAGTTCCGTTGTGAGCCCGGAAGTTATACTTGAATCTTTCCTAGTGTCCCGAGAACGGAGCGTAGGCCCCTGTCCCAAGGTTGATCAAACTGATTCTTAAAATCTTCTCCCCAATGAGCCCAGACTACTGTTCTCCCTCAGTTGAAGGTTCTGTTTCCATGATTATCGATATGGCGCTCAGACTATCTGAATTTAAAGAAACACACCGCCGTCTACAGAACGTAGTTACTTACCTGCAACCGGGGTGCTTCCGTTGAAAGGAATTCCTTCGACGACCTGGGAGTCGAGGGACGATGAAGAGCTTCTCTAAAGGAATTCACACACCACTAGACGCGTCTCTGTCGTGCACAATTTCGTGCGCTTGTAACTAGACCAAACATCATGGCTATCTCCGCTCGGGCATCGGCATAGTAAGCATGGAGTCCATTTCAGATAAGACGTATCGTACTTGAGATTGTAACGGCGATCTTAGTGACCGGCCTGTGTCCAAAAATTCTAGGCGCTAGGCACAGTCTATGGTATGGAGCCTGTATAGGCATCAACTAAGGTGAAGAGCCTTCGACAATTCTTACCTGAAAAATGAACAAAACAGATCTTTCACAGCGCATAGTCAATTTTGAATCCCTCTGTATCTCAGGACTGGATCTCTACCGAGGCCAGACGTTGTCAATGCTGAAAATTTTCTTGAGCTCAAGAATTTAAGTACTGTGAGACTTTCCTCATAGGATCGTTATAGCAGAGCTATGTAAATAAACAAAGCTTTCTACACACGATTTTCCGTTACCAGACCTTAATCCAGAGGACTTATATAGCTTGGCTAATCCAGATTGGCCACTGATGCATGAATTACTGAGACGGGTCACATTTAACAACCTATATCAAGACATGAAAATTGTTGTGCGACGATATAATTTTCCCGCTTGATAACCCCACCTAGTAGACGATCTAGACCTTTCATTGGAACCGTCGAGTGGCGGACGTTCACGGTTTTTACAGTCCATCGCGACATGAGACGCGTCTGTGGCTATATCTACAGTTACCGCGACGATCGAGCTTACGTGTGATGACTGACAAGCGGCGGCTGAGTCTAAAGCTTGTCAAACTCTGTTTCTTGTTCTGCCTTCGAATTGCTAGAATTTTTATCTGCAAATGCCTTCAGTGAGTATGACTTTTGCGCGTACGAGTATACTACGCCTCACTCAGCTACAAATTATTCCTATAAAGCGAGCCATTGAAAATGTCGCCAACTCATCATAATATCTTTACCTAGTCTACAATTCACCACCACCACAATGCGCCCGCTACTCTTCGTTCTATCCATATTACAGCAATCATCTCTACGGACACTCAAGTCGAATCAACTCACAAATCTCTAGCAGTATCTCTCGCCAGTCACTAGCTGAATGCAGGCATAGCTAGAGGCCGAGCTTCTCGCTGAGGCAAAAGCTTGGAGAGATGAAAGAAACAGCTTGCAGAGGAGCTTAGCATTGAGAGTCAGAGCTGGAGGAGATTCACTGCTAGCAAAGGCGCACACTTCCCACTTGGACGTGTACAACGACTTTTTCTCTCCATCAGTCCGTCACTTTCCTATAAACCCCCATTGCATCCTGATATGCTCACAGAGACCGTCCTCAATCGACTTCGAAGCGCGAGATGGAAGAAGATCAAGCTTTCGAGCGATCTCTCAACGGAAGATCTACTAGACGAAACGAGAGGTGATACTAGGAAGGACGGCCGAAATTAATTGCTCAGAAGTAGAACTCAGACTATAAAGAATTCGACTCGAGCTGGTCCAGACGTCGACGAGAACAGAAAGAAGAACTCCAGGAACGGCGACGAGGTCTCAGACCATGCAGGCGCGTGTTCACTCTCACTTCAACAGGCAAGGTAATTTGCAATCCTATTAACTTTGGTGCAAAGCTGCTCATTTCCATTTCCACTCGATGACCTATTCAACCTAACAGCTCAACCGTGTACATCACTTTGGAAGAGAGATCTCCTGTCAATTCGAACAACCGTTGACTCGCTCAGTAGTTTGGGTTGTCGATACATCTCGTGCATATCCTGACCTATCCATTCACGTAGGATCTTCCATCGAGAGGGCATAATCCATATCACCAAGGGCCACCAAGACGGCTAAAAATTGCGGATTTCCGCCTTCTCCTGAAGATTTCCACAATCTCAACTATTGGAAGTAACAGGCAGCCCTCGCACGGCACCGGAACCGAATCCGTCCGCCACTGCACCTGTGCCTTAGTGTCACCCTAAGCCGCTGTCTTTTTCCACAAGGTCCATCTCCCAAACCCAAGCCAACCGATGATTTAGCCAATTTAATCTCTAGAGTGATTTCGTCCAGCTCCTCTTCGTCTCTTGGTCTCGCAAGTTAATGGGAGCTGCTCTAACAGGACCCATCTTCCCACCGACCTCAACTTCATCTTCAAAGCTGACCTTCTCCGGGGTCTAGATCCACTATCTAGCACTTCGACAACTTCACCAGTTCAAGACGCAGCTTGCGTCATCGCATGCAACAATTTGTACGTCTTCCTTTGATTGCTGGCACCTTTCTGTTACTGATATTCCTCGCAGCTCCCCACTTCCAGAAACGACCTAGCCCACTTCTCGCTCAAGGAAACTTGAATCACGGCTGTATATCTTATAACACCAGATCAGGGACACTTGCAAGCCATTTTTGGCTTCGATGCTGATGCAGCGACACTACGAGAGCAAGCTTCGTCAGCACCAGCACCACACCGTCCAACCGCTTCCTCCTCGCTACCCGTTTCACCCTCGTAAGGGCAAGGAGTCAAAAGCCGAAAACCCCAGGCCAAGGCTGAAGGTGAAGCTACTTCCAAGAATGTTGTCAACGACAATGACACCGTCAACCACTATGAGGCTGCGTTTTATGGTACTGCAGCAAGATTCACTTCCCATCTCAAACTCGACTTTACACCCATTCATCGCGCCGTCTTCACCTGTCCTCTTGCTACAGCTCAGTTCGAGGAAGTTGGCGTACACTATTCAAGAAACCATCCCTCTGCGATACTACGAGACCATACCGGTCGGTCTACTAGCGCAGCTGATGTGTAGAGAAGCTTTGGAGTGCTGAGTGAGGCAGAGGGAGAAAGAAGTATGTCGAGAAGGGTACGAAGGTGCGATAGAGAATTGAAAGGAGGTTGAAAGGCAGTGGAAGAGGTCGGTTGCGAATAGAAGGAGAAGGAGCAAAGAGCAACACTCAGGCCCAACCCATTGGTGGTTTTGATAGGATATCGCTGTGTTAGCTGCACATCTGCCGTCTACTGCGGCTTCCCAAGATCGAATTGACCGCAACCACGTTGAAAAAACTCCATTTGTGGCACTCAACTCAGTATCTCCGCTTACAAGCCAAACGTGTCCGAAGACGGAGATCTTGAGAATTGACACATTTTCTCATAATTATTGAGCTACACCCAACGCCCACTCTTTCTGACACAGCTCGCTCAATCTCCCTTTGAACACTCACTTCGAGGATCTTCTCGAGTAACGTTTCTTTCATATCTTGTAGATCACAAAACCTCGACACTATTCCGGTATCCACCAGCAAGTCTCCACAATCATCTCCAGTTCCTGTAACAACAAATCGAGCCTTACGATGTCGGTTACGGACTTCATTCAACTCCCAGAAATTTCGCCTCAAGATGGAGTGGATCAGAGATGCTTTCCTATGGTCGCAAAGCACAGAAATCTCTCAACGAGAAATTAGAGACATACGAGGGAGAATTGTCTGAATGTCTTTGGTCGAGATGAAGCTTACTAAGCTCGGTTACTTCGAGTGTATACATTCTAAGTCTATACTTGTAATAGTTCGTATCCT